>JASANE010002748.1:0-75856 GCA_030248225.1 Trileptium ribeirensis
CTCAGATTTAATGTGTGAATCAACTTTTCAGTAATTTTGACATGGTTTGGAGTTTTGTAAGAATAATATGAAGATTAATCTGATGACTATGGATACTAATATTTTATATTGTGGCATGATGGCTATGAAGAGATCGCTATACAAGTCTTAGAGAACCACAGTGACCAATATTAAAAAACAATATTTCATTAAAACGTGAAATCAGTGCGCAACGTAATATTCATATACTAAGATTTTTAATGTAAATTGCGTAACAACCGATAGCTAGATATATGTTTACAAATTCTGATCACCAATGAATATAGGTTCCACGAAATTGGATTAAGGCCATAGCGCTGCTGAATGTCTCAATACTGCTTTTCAGCCGCGATTTTTACATTCTTTAAATTATTGTGCAGTAGGCATAGTACATTTACAATGCATATTGAAAAATATTTGACAATATCAGTTGGAACGACTGTAAAACTGGTTTTTTTTGCAGTTTGGATATATCAAAATTGTCAACAACGGTCTTGCTACTTGTTTGTTTTCCAGTTTCGCTCTATTTATTTATAATTAATCGTTTCGATTCCAATATAGCCATTATAATAGAGTGTATTAACTTTTCAAGTTTTAAGGTTATCTTATCACAGGTTGGCTTCGTTTGTCTCACCCAAGAAACGACTGTTGCGTGACCTACACATTTCTGCTCAGCTTTTATTTCCTCGTAAGCAATAGTTCAATTCATATTGTATAAACAACAAGACCAAGTTTTGCCTGGTGCATCCCATACCGTGCTCTGCTACGTTAAAACAGGCTACGCCTTTTTACTCTGTGCTGTGTTCAATGCATGCGTTTGTTGAGCTCGTTTTTCGGGACACTTTTAGTCTATGTTCCGTTTATTGGCTTTCCTAGCCTCTTTCTGTTTTTTTAATCAAAGCACAGCTTCTAGTTTCTTTATTCGCTGTTACGTTCATTCGTTTCTTCACTGAGACAAGCTCCAATGGTCTCTTACCATGTTATCATTGCCTTTGCTGTTCGGCTAACCAAACGTTGACTAAGCATTTCGATTGACTGCAAAAACTCGTGTTACTAAGCTCCACGGCTCATTTAACCATATCCGTGTGTGACTAATTATTCAGCCACGTGTTGCAATTTTTTTAGCTCGACCTGTTCGAGGGACTTCTGCCGCATTTTTGACCCGCAATTACCAGGATTTCTATTTCCTGAGATATTTTGTAGCTTATTCTCTGCTATATAGAGAAAATGGGAATTTTTTTCAGCGCTTCCAGTTCCGTGCCTTTTTAGGCTGAGGCAGTGCTTTAAAGCCATTTTACTCTTGTTATGCTTCGCAGCGGCAAACATAAAGACTTCTTTGTTCCTTGATTCACACCTATCTTCCCTGACAAAAGGTTGAACAATACGTTCCGTCATTTGCTTTACCAAATCAAATCTAAAACTATTTTACTATGCACTAATGGCCTGCTCATTATTGTGCCGCGTTACTGTATGGCGTACCACACGATCGTTTAGTTTATACCGTCCATTAGACTTCTGCTATGAGTTTATTTGTATAGAGGTAATTTTATTTTATGTCACAATGGCCATAACATTCTAGATTCTAGCTTAACACCCAGTACCATTCTGCGCGTTCTTATGTTGAGTTAAGCACCAGGAAATGCTTATTCTTTGTCCATCGCCTTGCTACTCTGAAGAGGCAGTAAGGGTCCTTAATAATGCATCATTACGATAAGATGCCTACACCAGGGCCAAATTATCTCACGCGTCCAACTCAACTAGTTCGGGTGAACTATAACTTAGCTGGATTACTATGGTACATTTTTATAGCTTAGCTAGTCTTAATGTGAGAAACAGTGAGTTTAGCCAGGCTCTGCGTGACTAACACAGCGATATATTTGTTTACTATACAAGTATCCCGCCTCTGGGGCATTATTTAGATACGTATAGTAAAACTTAATGTTATCGCACTAAATAGTCTCTGGCTTAAGTTATAGTGTCTCAGCTGAACGCCTCGTGACAAAAGCACAGTTCGGCTCGACATTCGCCGACAAAGGTGTAGCCTAGCTATGCTATTCAATATTTTCACAGTCGAGCCGAACTGTCTGCCTGACATAGTAGCTAGTCCGATTAAACGCGAGACATAATTAGAACCATGCGAACTCATCTTATCGTAAATCATGCATAATGTGTTCAGCATCCGGCTATTTATAAAATACGTGCTATAGGATAGTTTATTTTGCTCACACGATAGTTCTCTGGTTCGTATTTATTTCCTACGGAGTAGCGGTTTATTACCTTTCGGTCTTACAGACCCTAGATCCTACCAAACATTAATTTAAAAAATGAGAATTCAAAGTAAACTTTACAACTGAATCAGCCATTGACACACGATTTTGCAAAAAGGTCGACGATGTTAGGGCCAGTCAAGCCACAGGTATATTGTTCGTTGGCTCTACTTCTGTGGATTGGCAAAATGTATAAATTTTGTATGCCAAAGTTTTTTAAATCCAAAAGTTTTACACTAATTAATTACATGGCTAGTTTTTGCTTGCATGTAACAACATTTTATGTCAACAACTGTAAGTCAGAGACAGATGAGAGGATTTTGCTAATTAGTTTACTATTTAATATGTTGAGTGATCAGCATATTCGTGCATGCGATTTATCTGTAACTCCACTCGCTAAAGATCCAATTACCGTCTTTTTCATGCTAATAATACCTCAAGTTTGAATGTGATCAATTGTAACTTGAGAATAGGTGGATCGATTTAGCTGAAGTTTTTGCAGAAGATATAACCTAATCCAACATAAATATACTACAAATACCGTGTCTATAGTGTTTGTTGCAGGGTACTGACGATCTAACAACCAGAATCTATTCACAAGTGAGGGTCCGGCAATAAAGACCAGGGGCGGTCGATTACATTCATTTTATTATAACACCGTTAGTGGATTTTTGATGTTTGTCGTTAAAATGTGGAGGAGTTGCTCCACAGAAGTGCCATTCTGAGATAACATCAGCGCAGTCTTTGGTACATTCATTTGTAACATGGTAATACGTGACCCAATATGAATAAAAATTATGTATTGCATAAAGTTTTATATAGCATAAATTTACCACTAACCACAGTTCCATGTAAATCGATCTTTCCTGCCTTGCTTCGATGGCGTAAGGTCCAGGGGCCTTATACATTCCGTATTTTGGCTGGCTGACCTAAGCTCCTATAGACCGTTATGTGCCTCTTCTGGCGAGCCAAGCTCTGCGACCACTAACAATGTGTTTTGAACCTTGTTAATTATAAGACTGTTAGTTTGTCTCGTCTTTCAAGGGGCTGCTGCACCTTGTATATTATCGGGACAACAATAGTGTATTTTGTGCTATATAGACAACAATATTTCGCTCTTTGCTTACTACAAGCCGCGTCACCTTTTCAAATCTTCATTTCTCCACGCACCGCGCAATGGTCTAATTTATCAAGTGGTCAAGTGGTCTGAAAAAGGGAATTTTCAGACCCGTGTTTCCAATTTATGAAGATAGAGGAAAAATGTAGTTTTTGTGCTCAGAATGTTACCAATTTGTAAAAAGAAAATTATCACCGAAAAATAATTAGCTACATTTACCAGTCCGGCCCGGAAGTATTGTATTAATGGTGCAATATAATTGTGTTTCATGCATAAGCAATAGCAGTATTATATTAAGACAAACGTACCTACCGACCTGCCAATGTTTATTTAACAAAAATGATGATATCGTTAGTATGTTCTGTCTTGCGTTTGCCAATATTCTGAGTATGTGATCGTCTAAAAACAGCTTCTGCAAGCAGTGTCTATTTCATATAAATAAGAAAACCACAGCCTATAGAATGTCATAATTTCAATGATATTTCTTAAATATTGATGCCAAAATTTTCAAATTGTCGCAGATATTTTAAAATGTTGCAACTAACTAACAGTCTCAGCTATTATAAACACTACCTCAGAGTTGGAAATGGGGCGGGGTATGGTAAATTTGCTGCCCAGGATACTACTAAGGAAATGCGTGTTGTGTGTCGATTAGTGCTGATATAAAGTTAATGAAGAGCATTATTAAGCGCAAAACCATTGAATACATGGACGTCGTTCATGAAACATGGTGCGCAAATTTTTTAAACTGACTGGACGTTCGCATGTTCGCCTTATTTCTAACACTTTTTATAGCGGCTTTGTAACAAACACTAGCAGTTGTGTAGTATATAATCTGAGGCGGAGCTTAGCAATGTTAGGCCGAAGTTTAGACATTATTATGTATGAAAGCCAATATTAACTCAGGCTGGAAACGAAACAATCCAGGGAAACCTTTTCAAAAAATTTTACGTGATTGTACAATAGCTATTTCTAATACGCCCGAAAGTATGAAAAACTGGCCGTAGAGGTATTTGAAATCTGTTTTTTTTGCAAATTTCGTGTTGTTGACATAGCCCAATCAATAAGTTTAGCGTGAAAATAACTACAACATTCGGGAAAACGCTAAATCGATATGTACTGTTGTCTCAGCTCCGGCTATTGGCATTTTTGGTGTTTTGCAGTTCATTAGTATTGCGTGCCGGGCCGCGGGACGGAAAGTGGAACAACAGGGCGGGGCGAGACAGAATTTCTCGGCTGGCTTCTGACATTGCACTAGTATACATTATATGTCGTGTCACATACTATATTTTGTAGCTAAACTATTTAACTGACAATTATCTCCGTTTAACTGTGTTCCCACGTCGATTGGGCAATGCTGAGATTACTATTATATTTACTGCTTGATACAATGCTCATATTTGAAACCTAGCTTATTTTGGGAACTCATAAAGACAGCTTATGTTTGAAAACAATATTCGAATACCAAATTCTGATACGATGGGCATGGGAAACAGATTCAACACGAAGAATTCCTATTTCGATAACCCTGCGACATCAACAAAATTTACTTAAATTATAACTATATATAAATAGTTTTGCGACGACATAAACTTTTCATTTTAAATAAAACATTCAATTTATTATGTTTACAACACAAGCTTTGACCAAATCGGCCGTTCTTGGATCAACACTGTTCGTAGCAGGATTTGTGTACGCTATGTTCACAACGAAACCATACGATCGAAAGTACTTGTCCTTTTTTCGCCAAAATCGTACATCAACTGATAAGAAAAGTAATCCCGTTCGTCGTAAGTTTGCAGAAATCTATATCGGGCTACAAATATTATTGCTCTTAAGTAACTTCGAGAAAATTCGGTGACGAGAAGAGTTGCGCAGACGGCGATGCAGAAAACTCAATGCTCATGAAATTAAAGGAGTTTCCACACCATACCTTGGATATGTTTTATTTCTGCGTGTGTTTGCACTGTTAAAATTGAAGTTGTAATAGTCCGTCAAATCATGAGTTTATCAGATTATCCTCTATCACAGAGTACTAATCCATAACACCCACATGGCTGGCAGCAAACAAAAGTAATACAAATGTCTCACGACGACGTGAAGAAGAGCCATAACCATAACGATTAGCAAGCGAAGGTCGCTTTGTAGATGTACTCTGAATCAGCGGCAAGGGATAATTTTACTACGATAACAGTGTTCTAGTTAGGAGATCAATTTCTTCGAACAGAGAGACTTGAAGATAATGTAATGCAGCGAAAATCATTGAGCGGCTTCAGCATACTGAAACAGCAAATAAAATCGATAATGTTCTTGGGATTTCTTAAAATACCAAACTGAAATTATGAAACGCCGAGCGACTTCGCATACGGATCACAACTGCGATGCATATTTGAATTTCATAGCACCACCAGACATATATAGGTCGAGCATGACTTGGTGCCTTGTATTCTTTCAAAAAACAAGAACTACACATGTTACGATAACAACGGTAAGCTATCGCTAGAACTGAGCTTTGGGGGTTGTGTGCTGGAATTCGATTTGAATTAAACGCAAACCTTCAATTTGAATTCTCATATCAACTAAATTTAAATATTCAAATGAAATCAATTTTAAGTTGCTTTGCGAATCTAAGTTTACTGTCATCGTATCAAACGTTTAAAGCAAGTTAGAATTACAGTTAATTTCGAGGTATTTTATATAATACTTTTTTCTGTTATTACTGTCACAATTCTCGCTTTGTAGGCATAGCTTTGTATTTTCTTTGGCCTCGCATAAAAGTGTGGAAAATACCGCGAGGCCCAAATTCAAATTATCTTTTATCTATTTTACAAAATTGTCAATTTTTGTAGCAATTACACAGATTCAGTATCTACCCTATTGTAATATAAAAACAAGAACTGCGAAATGGCGCTGTCTGTTAATATTTTCAGTGCCAGAAATACCAGGCGGCAATTCAAGCTTAATGTATCGGTATTTGAGCGAATCAGTTGGAACGTTAGTCTACGGAGCAGAATTTAGCAGCAAATGCATGCAATATTTACAGCAGCTCAAGCTCACTGATTCCGATATTGCTCAAACAGACGACGTTTTAATATTTAGCTCACGACCAGTTTTTGTCACCGGATTCTCATCGAATCACTACAGTGTAAGTGTGGAAAATTTTGTCTGCCGTAGTGGAAACGTATTTCGAAAGTCATTCAGATTTATTTTGAAGTCAATAGAATGGTAAGCACCTATTGTAAGAATATTCGGCAGTCAATGAATAATTTACACCCGCGCTTTTGTGGCTATCATATGATTTGGTTTTACGCGAGAATAAATCGAAGTTTTAACTCAAGGAACTAGCCCCGCTTTTACGAAAATGAAATGTAGTCGATAATTAATCTATCAAGTAGTAGAAATATTATGTACCGAAATATTGTGTTTCAATCTGGGACTGCAATCACCAAAGCGCCTTAGAAGGTGGACCCAACTGAACCACACATATATTTATCCATTTTGTGCACCTCAGAAAGTCGCTATGCGTAGTCAAAGTCAGTTAGAGGAATTAGAAAAGGTGGAAAAATGACTTCAATTTTTATATACCTAAACAGTCTATTAAGGTCCTGCCCAATTCTTTTTGAAAACCGTACTTCTTCGTAAGCTTAGAATTTGAATAATATTGAATTTCAATTTTTAATTGCATAAGGTTTAATTTTACAGTTTTCATTTTAGATTCGTATGGTTTTCATGACATAATTATCCAAAGGCTAGAAACGTTTATTTCATACGTGCAACGTGTAGACTAAGCATTTGTCAGAAATTGGTTTCTTAGTTTAGATGCAGATATTTATTAGCTATTCCTTAGATAGAATTCTAATGAAAATGTTGTTACAGCCGTCAAGCTGTGACATTGGTTTCGACTTTAGTCAAACTGTGCATTGTACGTTGTGAAAGGGTGGAAATGTAACGCTATTTCATACTACTTATACAGTAGAGTTGCGAACGAGACTAAATTTCCAGGCCTGGCCCGAAATGATATCCATGTTTGCCCGACGTCTTCGAGAGCAGGCCGAAGCTCGGCTCGGCCCGAGGGTGCCAAGCCCGAAGGAGATAATGTGCATAAATATCATTTCAACAATTTCATAAAATAAATTTATAACCTTGTCTTACCGAATTCTAAATATTGAATTGTTATGATATCTGTCCGTTATTGTATTTAACAGGTAATATGTTTAAATAATTTTAAACTCAAGCTATGAACTAATAGAAAATGATAGTAGCCCTTATTCTTTTCATAATAATACGGTAACAATAATAATTAAAAACTAACTTTGGAATTTTTGAAACGTGCGATTGCACTGCAAAATATCGCTTCCAGGCAAAACATTTGCGCTGTTTCATGGATCAAAACTCAGTTTGACCAAATCTGGTAACTAATGGATAAATGTAACTAATGGATCTGGCACGGTTCTTTATTTTTATAAAGCCAGGTGTTAGTTTGTTGTCGATGCAGTTTTGGAGGAACGTACTGTGCGCATCCCGTTTTCCTATATTGATGGCCGTTTTCTTATTGGCTTTATAAAGGCTTACTATGTATTCACCGTATTTTTGCCTTAAGCCCCTAATGATGCCCTGTGGAAATTGCGCTGCTATTAGGGTGTTCAGTGCTTTTAGAGCTAATTCACTAGCGGCGTGCGACATAATTTCACAGTGGGTTACGGTTTTAAGAATGCCTTAAGTTTTGGTACAAAAGAGGTGGAAACGTGCCATTCTAATGTTGGTTAAGCCGAATAAACCAGAAGTTTAATGCCGTATATTAAGCTAAAACATATAAATGTAGTAGATACAAAGCAAAAAAGAAAGCCGAATAGCGTAATAAATGCGATAATGCGCAACAAAATGATGAAGCCTAACCGGCAGTAATTGTGAGCAGTTATATGAGCTACTAAGTGTACTTACTTCGACATAATGCACTATCGGAAATTTAAAGTTTAAACTTGAAACTTTGACAATTGAACTTTGAAACATTACACTTCTGGTTTATTCGGCTTAACCAACATTAGAATGGCACGTTTACACCTCCTTTGCACCAAAACTTAACGCATACTTAAAACCGTAACCCACTGTGAAATTATGTCGCACGCCACTAGTGAATTAGCTCTAAACGCACTGAACACCCTAATAGCAGCGCAATTTCCACAGGGCATCATTAGGGGCTTAAGGCAAAAATACGGTGAATACATAGTAAGCCTTTATAAAGCCAATAAGAAAACGGCCATCAATATAGGAAAACGGGATGCGCACAGTACGTTCCTCCAAAACTGCATCGACAACAAACTAACACCTGGCTTGAAGCGTGCCATTCTACGTAATATAAAGAATTGGCCCCAATTCGTCAGCAAAATACTTAATAATGAGCTAAATAAACACAAGAAATGTAGCAGTCATCTAAGCAAGCATCTTTGTGACATCGGTGCACGCCTAAAGAGTAACATCAATTATCTCGACTGGTATATCATTTCTTCGTATATCCGTTGGCTGTCCGCAAAACTTCAAGACTGCCACCAGCAAAAGCACGCAAAAAAGCTTCACAACCTAATTTCTAGGTTAGCAACCAATTGTGATAGCCACAATATCATTAACTGTGTTTTTAATATGTCTAACGTGGAACTGTCGGAACATGACCATAAAGCATTAGAAAAGGGGTTAGAATTTGTACCCACATACCACAAAGTGGACAAACTGTTAGTTTACGCTAAAGTGGGACTGTTTCTGCAAGATGTTTGTAACAAATTACATCTTACTGATATCGACTTTAACCTTAAGAACAGCATCAGAAGTGCAACGGAAGCGGCAATTAGCAATTTCGAACAGAAACGTAATAGTTCAAATTTCCCTATGCACATGAATCAGTCGATTAAAAAGCTCTCTACTAACAACAACATCATCATTACATCGCCAGATAAAGGCAAAGGCATTGTGATCCTAGACAGGCAGGATTATGTCACAAAAATGAATTCAATCCTCAGTGACAGCGCACATTTTAAAGTAGCCGCTAATCAAAATCTGTATGTCCAAACTATCAAAATAGAAAACCGGATCACTAAGCTCTTACAACAGTTCAAACGGAACAATTACATTACCAACTATCAGTATCGTGCGTTAACACCAACAGGCTCCCGACCTCCTATCCTGTACGGTAGCCCTAAGGTCCACAAGTCAGGTACACCCCTTAGACCAATCCTTTCATGTGTAAAATCAGCAGTCCACAGCTTAGCGCAATTCATAGTACCTATACTGGAACCGATCACCAAGAACCAATACACAGTACCTAGCTCATTCGAATTCGCCAAGGAAGTTGCCGCTTCTAAGCTACACAATGGTTTCCTTGCAAGCTATGATGTCACAGCATTATTTACAAATGTGCCCGTAAATGAAACATTAAACTTCATACAAGAAGCCTATAACAATAAGGAGTTTGTGTCACCGATCCCAATAGATCAACTCATAGAAGCTGTCAAAATATGCGTCCTCAATATATGTTTCATCTTCAACGGAACATTATACGAACAACTAGATGGTGTAGCAATGGGTTCCCCATTAGGACCCTCTCTAGCTAACATTTTCATGTGCGCAAGCGAAAATAAATGGCTGCAACAATGCCCATCGAACATTCGACCACAATTTTATCGACGCTATGTCGACGACACTTTTGTAATCTTCGACAACAGTTGGCAAGCTGATCAATTTCTTAACTACTTAAATTCAAAACATCGAACCATAAAGTTTACCATCGAAAAAGAATCGGATGGCTCAATTCCCTTTTTAGACATAAAAATAACCAAATCTAACAGAGGCTTCATTACATCTACGTATAGAAAGTCGAGCCACACTGGTCTGATGTTAAAGTTTGACTCATTCGTCTTTCCAAAGTACAAGATTGGCTTAATCCAATGCTTGTTACACCGCGCGTTCTCAATTGGATCAAACTTTGATGTCATACATAGAGAAATTCGAGTAATACACAAAAACTTATGCAACAATGGTTATCCGCCCAGAATTATCGATAAGACTACAGCTGCGTTTATTAACAAGTGGATGCAAGAACATAGTGCAACAAAAGTTATTAACCCAGCTAGTAACACGATAACTTCGACTCCAACACAAAACAGTGACCAGGATCCCCATTATGTCATGTTAAAATTGCCTTATCTTGGCAACTACTCGAAACCTCTGAGTAAACAGATACATAACAACTTTCGCTCGGCCTTCCCAAGTCTCAATCTTCGAATTGTTTCTGAAACGGGAAAAAGACTTAGACATTGTTTTACGTTCAAAGACAATGTCCCCGATGCTTTGAAGTCCTCGGTTGTATATCAATATACATGTTCTGCTTGTGAAGCAGACTACATCGGTAGTTCCTACCGACATCTATCAACCAGAATTTCGGAGCATCTGGGCATTTCAGCCCGAACAGGCAAACGATTGAACAATACTCAATTGTCTAACTCAGCAGTTTACAGGCATACACAGTCTTGCAGAAACCATCCGGAAACATCTGATTTCTCCATAATTTCACAAACAAGTGGTAACAAATTCATTTCAGAAAGGCTACTTCGAATTTTGGAGAATCTAACTATTAGGAGCAAAAAACCAAGGTTGAATGACATTGGCAGCCTTAAACCTCTGATACTGTTTAGTAACCAATAGCAATTAGCCGTAATTCCTACATAATTTGTTGCGTACTTTCTATATGTTTTGGCACCGCATTTATTTTGTATAGTCAACTGGGCTTTTCATTGCAGCTCGCAAAGCTCTGATGATGGTGATAACAATCGCCGAAATATAAGCAATTCAAGCAGTATCGAAACCATTACATTATCCGACAGTGGTTCTGAGCACAACAACGCTACGCATACTGACATCGGCTCTACTTTTGTTGTTCCGCAATCGGGACCTATCATACAACCAGTCACATCGACTCCAATACGATCTTTTGTTCCACCGCCAAGTACCGAAAATTCGCCAGTTAATTTGGTTGGCCCGCAAGCCAAAATACCCAAAATCGCTGGTAGCATCGGTGGCAACGAGCTTACTACTGAGTTGAGCGAAAGCGGGACAGATTTGGAAGAAGTTAACTCACGTGAAAACGAAATGTAATGCATTGTTTTGTATCGCTGTGGTTTAATTGCACATTGGTTGCTAAACCCTAGGTGCTCGTCCTAAACCCTGCATACATTATACAGTGCACGCTTTTCGCGTTTTGTTGTTCTTTTTCCCACCAAGTTTTTCCCTGGCTAGTTATAATTTCATTCTTTTTGAATCGTTTATTCCGGCCAGCAATTTAAATTTCCGATAGTGCATTATGTCGAAGTAAGTACACTTAGTAGCTCATATAACTGCTCACATCTACTGCCGGTTAGGCTTCATCATTTTGTTGCGCATTATCGCATTTATTACGTTATTCGGCTTTCTTTTTTGCTTTGTATCTACTACATTTATATGTTTTAGCTTAATATACGGCATTAAACTTCTGGTTTATTCGGCTTAACCAACATTAGAATGGCACGTTTCCACCTCTTTTGCACCAAAACTTAAGGCATACTTAAAACCGTAACCCACTGTGAAATTATGTCGCACGCCGCTAGTGAATTAGCTCTAAAAGCACTGAACACCCTAATAGCAGCGCAATTTCCACAGGGCATCATTAGGGGCTTAAGGCAAAAATACGGTGAATACATAGTAAGCCTTTATAAAGCCAATAAGAAAACGGCCATCAATATAGGAAAACGGGATGCGCACAGTACGTTCCTCCAAAACTGCATCGACAACAAACTAACACCTGGCTTTATAAAAATAAAGAACCGTGCCATTCTACGTAATATAAAGAATTGGCCCCAATTCGTCAGCAAAATACTTAATAATGAGCTAAATAAACACAAGAAATGTAGCAGTCATCTAAGCAAGCATCTTTGTGACATCGGTGCACGCCTAAAGAGTAGCATCAATTATCTCGACTGGTATATCATTTCTTCGTATATCCGTTGGCTGTCCGCAAAACTTCAAGACTGCCACCAGCAAAAGCACGCAAAAAAGCTTCACAACCTAATTTCTAGGTTAGCAACCAATAGTGATAGCCACAATAACATTAACTGTGTTTTTAATATGTCTAACGTGGAACTGTCGGAACATGACCATAAAGCATTAGAAAAGGGGTTAGAATTTGTACCCACATACCACAAAGTGGACAAACTGTTAGTTTACGCAAAAGTGGAACTGTTTCTGCAAGACGTTTGTAACAAATTACATCTTACTGATATCGACTTTAACCTTAAGAACAGCATCAGAAGTGCAACGGAAGCGGCAATTAGCAATTTCGAACAGAAACGTAATAGTTCAAATTTCCCTATGCACATGAATCAGTCGATTAAAAAGCTCTCTACTAACAACAACATCATCATTACATCGCCAGATAAAGGCAAAGGCATTGTGATCCTAGACAGGCAGGATTATGTCACAAAAATGAATTCAATCCTCAGTGACAGCGCACATTTTAAAGTAGCCGCTAATCAAAATCTGTATGTCCAAACTATCAAAATAGAAAACCGGATCACTAAGCTCTTACAACAGTTCAAACGGAACAATTACATTACCAACTATCAGTATCGTGCGTTAACACCAACAGGCTCCCGACCTCCTATCCTGTACGGTAGCCCTAAGGTCCACAAGTCAGGTACACCCCTTAGACCAATCCTTTCATGTGTAAAATCAGCAGTCCACAGCTTAGCGCAATTCATAGTACCTATACTGGAACCGATCACCAAGAACCAATACACAGTACCTAGCTCATTCGAATTCGCCAAGGAAGTTGCCGCTTCTAAGCTACACAATGGTTTCCTTGCAAGCTATGATGTCACAGCATTATTTACAAATGTGCCCGTAAATGAAACATTAAACTTCATACAAGAAGCCTATAACAATAAGGAGTTTGTGTCACCGATCCCAATAGATCAACTCATAAAAGCTGTCAAAATATGCGTCCTCAATATATGTTTCATCTTCAACGGAACATTATACGAACAACTAGATGGTGTAGCAATGGGTTCCCCATTAGGACCCTCTCTAGCTAACATTTTCATGTGCGCAAGCGAAAATAAATGGCTGCAGCAATGCCCATCGAACATTCGACCACAATTTTATCGACGCTATGTCGACGACACTTTTGTAATCTTCGACAACAGTTGGCAAGCTGATCAATTTCTTAACTACTTAAATTCAAAACATCGAACCATAAAGTTTACCATCGAAAAAGAATCGGATGGCTCAATTCCCTTTTTAGACATAAAAATAACCAAATCTAACAGAGGCTTCATTACATCTACGTATAGAAAGTCGAGCCACACTGGTCTGATGTTAAAGTTTGACTCATTCGTCTTTCCAAAGTATAAGATTGGCTTAATCCAATGCTTGTTATACCGCGCGTTCTCAATTGGATCAAACTTTGATGTCATACATAGAGAAATTCGAGTAATACACAAAAACTTATGCAACAATGGTTATCCGCCCAGAATTATCGATAAGACTACAGCTGTGTTTATTAACAAGTGGATGCAAGAACATAGTGCAACAAAAGTTATTAACCCAGCTAGTAACACGATAACTTCGACTCCAACACAAAACAGTGACCAGGATATGTCATGTTAAATTGCCTTATCTTGGCAACTACTCGAAACCTCTGAGTAAACAGATACATAACAACTTTCGCTCGGCCTTCCCAAGTCTCAATCTTCGAATTGTTTCTGAAACGGGAAAAAGACTTAGACATTGTTTTACGTTCAAAGACAATGTCCCCGATGCTTTGAAGTCCTCGGTTGTATATCAATATACATGTTCTGCTACTCAATTGTCTAACTCAGCAGTTTACAGGCATACACAGTCTTGCAGAAACCATCCGGAAACATCTGATTTCTCCATAATTTCACAAACAAGTGGTAACAAATTCATTTCAGAAAGGCTACTTCGAATTTTGGAGAATCTAACTATTAGGAGCAAAAAACCAAGGTTGAATGACATTGGCAGCCTTAAACCTCTGATACTGTTTAGTAACCAATAGCAATTAGCCGTAATTCCTACATAATTTGTTGCGTACTTTCTAAGTGTCTTGTTAATACAAATGAGACAAAATTCTGTTCGCGAACATATTTGATATTCGAGAACAAAAAGTAGCATTTTCTGACCGACAACACAATGTTGCGTGGTGAAAATTTTTACAAAAAACAAAATAGTATGGTCAGCGGGATCATTTGAAGTTAAGTGGCGCACAATTGTACCGCTGCCAAAGAAAGGCGACCTGCAAAACTACCTATATTGTACTGTTTGCATTCTTTAGCCATCCTAGCAAGGCTATGCTACGAATCCTGTTAAACAGACTGAAGACACAGGTGGAAGAAGGTCTGTTTCAATACCAAGCCGGGTTTAGAAAGGGCAGAAGTACATCAGAGCAAATTTTCAACCTTAGGGTAATTTGCGAGAAATACCGTGACCACGAACGCCATTTGTCGAACAACTTTATCGACTTCAAGAAGGCGTTCGACAGGGTTCGGCATGGGGCTTTGTGGTTGACGATGAACAAGCATAACATACATCCTAACTTAACTCACACCATTGAGTCCTTAAACGCTGATGCAACCTGCGGCGTTCTGAAGGACAATGGGCCCAGCAAATGGTTCCGGGCAACTGTTGTGGTACGACAAGGCTACTTACTCTCCCCGCGCCTCTTTAAACTCTACCTAGAGGAAATATTGTCCAAAGAACTGGATAACTTCGACGGAACGGTCTCCGTCGAGGGGAGGACCATTACTAATCAACGCTTCGCAGACGATATAAATCACTTCGCTGGAGCATGACGGAACTACCTGACCTGACCAAACGGCTGGATAAAATAGCATCAGCGTTCGGCATGGAAATAAGTGTAGTGAAGAGTATTGTCCCTGATCACTTCCGGCACGATCAGCGAATCAGACCCCGTAGTAACAGTCGGTGGAACAAAACTGAAAAGATTCGAAGAATTTAAATACTTGGGATCTTACATAAATAAAGGCGCAACATCTGTACGAGAAGTCAAGATCCGTCTCGCTATTGCCACTCAAAACTTAGCTAAACTCGAGAGGATCTGGATAATTCAACACCATCAGCATCAAAGGCAAAATCAACCTCCTGAAAGCGATTGTTACTTCCATGGCTTTGTACGGTTGCGAAGGGTGGACCCTGACGCAGAACCTGGAAATCTGTATTGCTGCATTCGAATTACGATGTTTTAGAAGATTCCTGTGCGTCACTACATCGCCCATGTCGAAAATTTAGAAGTACGGCAACGTCGGCCGTCACAAACCGCAACTGGAGACAGTAAGAAGAACGAAGCTTCAGTCGTTTGTTCATGTGTCGCGACAGCATCACACACTCAGTCACTCGGTGCTCCAAGGTGTGGTCGAAGGCAGTAGACCGAGAGGGATGCCAAAGACCAATTGGATGAGCAACATAACCTCTTGGATGTCCAGCAACGGTGAACACTGTACCAGGACAGCAAAGAGCAGAGCGGGATGGCGAGCTGTAGTTCATGAAGGGAAGACGCCATGGGTTGATGATGATGATGACGACCATAACCTTGCCCAAAAGTGAGGAGGTAGCCCACCAAACTAAGGGGGTGGGGTGGGCAAGGTCGAACTGGGTGTCGTCATGCTGATTCGTTGGCATAATTATTTCGACGTTCATACTGCCTTAAAGAAATCATCATGTGCAGTCTCGCTGACCAGGAGTAATTGCGCGGAACGAATAGTGACTTGTAACAAACACCATAAAAGACATTAGACAGCTACAATAGGGAAAGCCAACACACTACCTTCACTTTAATGCAATAATTTATTAAGACATTTAAAGCGATAGCGGCGGATTGTCAATTTGATAGCAAGACGGGCAATGCAAAGCGCTTCAAGTTCCTCAGAAACATCAACTTCTTGCTGATTAACGACAGAATATTGTGCCGTAGTATTTGTACTGGACTAAAATCCATGTTTTAATAAAAGCTGTTGTGACTTATTTTTCAAAAGAAATGCCAGTCTTCCTCTATTTGAAATCTACGCTGCGACAGTGTTATTTGAAACAGTATAGTATGTTTAAAATGGTTTTATCCATAGGTATCCACAGAGGTAGTAAATGGGCTTATCGCCTGCTGGCCATACCTTCAACCTCTTTTTAGCAATTACGGGCAAATTTAGGACGTTGTGATTGTCGAGCTATCTAATACGTAAATATTTGCTGTCTATTCACAATTCACATAACGCGCCAAGCGTATTAACTTGTACAATTAACAGTGTTATTTCAAAGAATATAGTATTTTAGAATGGTTTTATCCATAGGTATTCACAGAGGTAGGAAATGGGCTTGTCGTTTGCTGGTAAGGCAGACCACTCTTTTAGCAGTTATGGTCAAATTTAGGATGTTGTAATTATCGAGCTATCTATTGTAACACTCCAACTTTCAGGGAACTTTTAAAATACTTACTTAAGAATCTCAAAATGAACCCTGGAAGACACCCGGGGACTGATGTAGCATGGTCCGGGTACACTTTATATTATAAAATGTATAGCAATGTTAAAATAAATCTCTTTGTTATCTTATCATGTCATTGTTCAATCATGCTCCATCGTTAGGCCGGGTCAAACTATGGTTTTCACATTAAAGCCAACAAAGTCAGGGTAACACATAGGGTATCTTACGTGGCCCTGAGTGTGGTGCCAATCTATGTCAATCATGTACATATGTCTATAATATGTCGGAATGTATTGGAGTGCTTGAAGTGCTACTGCAACGCCTGGTTATAAAACTATAATGTTTTATGAAGGGTAATGTTTTATAGAGACATAGTGCTAGGTGGATCACTGATGTACGCTTGGATCGGGCCCGGGACAACAGTTGGATTACTCTACTAAGAACTTAGATTTTCATTTCGCGTAGGAGTAACATCCCGGTTGTCTCGATCCAGAGCGCATCAGTCTTGAAAGGTCATATTGTTAATATTATGTAGATTAGTATAAGTTTATTAGGATGTTTGCATACTTATAAATTTTCAGGATTAACCCAGGCTGGGACGTTCCTACACCGAAACAACTGCCGCGACACCCTAACAAAAACATAACGAAATTTTCACCGACCAAAATAACGGGATCAATTTCTACTGGCAAAATTTCCACTTTAAACCTTTCCCCGGGTGAAACGTGCCATTTTAACTATTTATTAGAGACCCTAAGGCTTCTGAAATGTGAAGGCGGGTCAACATCAGGCTCGATATTATTTCTAGGATACCCCAATTCCGACGCTTAAACGTCCTATTTTCAGATCGCCCAGGGCGATTCCCAGACTATCAGAACGCCTGATTTTTTCGGTTTCACACCTCCGCCGGATACCCAACGATACCTATTGGAACCATCTCCGGGACCACCCGAATATGTGGCTAGGCATGGGATGTGATTAACCCCAATGTTGCATAAAAAACTTCAATACCCGGCTCACAAAACAGCATCTAGGAGGCTAACAACCCAGCCGATTATATAGCCTAATATCTTCACTGACAGGCCATACGCTGGAGAGAAAACACGGCCCCACTCCCGGCCACCTTCCCTCCCTAAGTCCCTAAAAAGTTTCGATAAATAAAAATTTATATATAAATAGCCTCGCACTGGCCAATATATATTGCTGTTCGGAAAATTTTCCTCCTGACCAGCGCGAGGTTTTGTGTTGGGTTAAGCTAAAATTTATTAAGTTTCTACGCCGGCTTGTTCCCGGCAGCCCGCGGACGAGACGGCGCGTCGACAAGTTTGTGTATAGTTTTAAATTTTACCGGCATAACTGGGCATGAATAGTTTCAGCGAAAAATTGCGCTTAATGAATATATGCAAAATATGAATCGGGTTAAACGTAAACGTGTGACACATTAATTTAACAAGTCTTACACACGTGACACGACTAATCGCTAGTGACACGACTAATCGCTCTTGGAATTCAAATATTGTTCGAAGAGGAGTCCTGCAGTAAGCCCTCTGCTGCCCGCTCGGTGATGTCTCGGCGCACGTTCGCGGTCGTGGTGCGACCCGGTTTTCCCCCGACCTCGCATCATGAGAGGAAATCCTAGCCAGCCCCGACCTAGTCAACATGTGCACAATGATATATAAAAATTATTAATCACTAAATATCTTAATTCTACTTTATCGCCATACATAGTACTATTTAACAACCTACACATCATAAGCGATAGCAAGAGGTTATAAATTTGATTTAAGAAGAGATATAGGTGACGCAATACGCAATACGTTCCAACCCAGTAAATGTGCGAGAAAATTCTTGAAATACAATGCCTTCTAATATAGCCTCGTTACTCAGTCAACGATGTGCTTAGGATAACCCAAGTCCCCCTAGTGTATGATGTCAAATCCCCCTCGAATAATTGTATGTTTTGTCTCTTTAAACCTAAACATAAAACTACTTTGAAGACTTAACCTACGCTTGGTACTTTCACAAACTAGCCATATTCAAAACCAATCATTGGAATTTAACAGTTAACCTTGTACAAACGTCGCCATTATAAAATTCTAATTTAAACCACCAATTTAAAACTGCAAATCATTTTGCTAATGATCAATTTCGCGTATTTCAGCTCATGTAATTAATATTTGATTAAGATTGTAAATTGTATTAAAATTGTGTGAGTTGCAAATATTAAAATGTTACAGAGTATATTCTAACAGTACAGGTCTTGACTGTGCCTTGGGGAAAAACAAACGCCAGAGGTTAAAATTTGGAACTAGTGACCACTTGAATTTGGCTTATTAAATAGCTTTGATTCCGCGGATCCGACCTTGTGGGCAATATGAAATTTGAAACAACTACAGTTTTACTAAAAATCACTTACGCCTGGTATGCGGTTATCCGTGGACAATCAGCAGATACAATATTTGATCCTGATTTTGCTTTGGCTTTCATTTATTAAGTTTAAACCGCTAGGATTAAGACTTTTCATATCCTTCCTCACGGCCGCGGTTTAGTTTCTGCCAATGCGAAATGTATATATCTGGAGCTTAAAAACATGGACCGGGTTTTTCTTTGGGCCAGGTGCTCTTGCAAAATTCTCATTGTTATCGTTATTATTATAAGCAGTGCACTACATTGCAGTGTCAGTCGTTAGGGCATAAATCGATTATAGTCGTCGGATTGGAAACCGTAAGTCACATCAAACATTAGTCCCTTTAGTCAACTGTTTGACGCTCACGCGATAACACTTTCGAATATATAACCATGATTCCCTCAGGCGCCGGCTTGATGAATATTCGACACATAATCGCTTTGAAGTATATTTTGATTCGGTGGACATCGGAAAGGAGATATCGGAAATAGATCTTAGAGAAAAGGTTCATAGCATCTTTATTCTAACTTGTATTTATAAAAATACGTTAAACCTAAGTATACGTTATCTATCTATACATGTCGATATCCTACTGTAACAGTTCAACCTTTGTGTTTGTAAGTAAACAATAAATTGCATAAATCCAAGAATTGCAGAGCAATTCAAAGAATGCTTCATATATATTAAAATTGTCGTTTGATAAATTAGGTTCAGAATGATAGTAAAGACCCAGTCAAAATTACTTTTAGTATGAAACACTAAATTTGCTAATATATATTTGCACCCGGAAGTCGTAAATGTTAATTGCAAATTTCAGTTCCAAAAATGTTCCAACACTAGGGTATGCGGTGTAAGTTCAGTTTTCATTTTAATTCAGTTACACATTTAATTTATAGTGCACCGTTTTGGCAAATGTTACATTGATTTGTTTATTCATTTCTCTATATATACGTTCTGACAGTCCTGTTTTAACATGACTTAATAAAAAAATTGCATATTTTAATTGTACGAAATTCATATAAATGTAATATTTTTTAATATAAAACGCGAATACAGCATTCAACCGATATACAGAAGTCATATTTATCTTTATTTGGTGTTTTCGTTATGAAACATTGGCTCACCATAAGAGTAAACGGGTAGATGTATAAAAACACTGTTAACCAAGCTGTCTTAGGATGAAATGCCCTCAAAGTACAATAACCGCGAAATGCGTTTCAAACCGTGTAGTTTCTGATCAAGTTGTTATGTAAGCACAATTCATAAATTGATTTCTAAAAGTTTAATGCCAATAATAAGCTCACACTGTGCTATATCGGAAATATTTACAGCATATTGTCAAAATTTTACGGATAAATTTTCAAAACTTAACATAATTTTAGGAGCAATATACTGCTGAAATTATAATTTTGTAGAAATTCAGGAATTGCTTTGCATTTCGACTATCGCTTAAAATCTATCGCCCACAAGTCGAATCGAAGCCGAACCTTTGTGTTAGAAAGCCGTTAGACTCGCTGTAGGTGAATAGTAACTATCTTATTCTGCATGACATTCCAGTAAATTAAATAACTTCTGCAACAATGTTTTTGATTTTTTCAGTGGTCAAGTGCACTAAGTAGAGTTTCGGAATAGGATGTCGGGTGTGAACTAAATGGCTCTTTCTGAAGTTACTGGAAATATAACGTCAGTTCTGATTCAAAAGGTCGTTCCAGAGGTTCAGTTGTTTTGTGGGCTGTTAGCCGTGAAATTCGAGAAATTAGTTGAGTTTTGACGTTCATATTGTCATCACACGTCGGTGCTGTTGGCGGCTGTTAGTTACGTCATGCCTGCTTCAATAAATTAAAATTAACATATATGTTGGATTTCAAATCCTCTTACGTAAGCCGCACCACAGTTCCACCGACCTGCAATGTTATGTCGGACACATTACTCACATCTTTTGTCGACAAAGCCACTCTCTTTTCATTGCATTTTGACCATATAGCACTTCAGCGTCAGAGATCTATATTCGATATCCCGAAACCCGACAACACCTAGTGCTCAGAAACATAACTGCATCATATGTCCTGAGACCAAGTCGCACCATCATAAAACTAGATTTTCTTGTTTTGTCCCAATAGTTTTAAATGCTATTTCAACTTGGATGCCGTGTCGATCATCATGAGATGGAAACAAAAAGCAAAATAGTCCATTTAGCAGCATTCTTCTAGTTGTTTGATAAGTGATTCTATAATAATGCTCCTGCAACTTAACCTATATTACTTGACTGTAGGGTTTGGTAAACACATTGATTGTTTTACTTTAACCCTCTCATGCCCGTAACGTCCAAATGGACCAAACGCACATTGAGACTCGTTGTGTTTACTGAGTTTGTCGTATATCGTACGTTTGAACGTGCGTTGTTATTCGCTCGCATTGTGAGGTTCCTTAAGGAACCGAGCAACAGCTCTCAGATAGCTCAGTGGTTTGTGTACACAAGTTTCAATCGTACGTTTCGGGTTCGATCCCTGGCGCAGGCTTGAGTTTGTCAAACATTGCACGATACTCAAATTAATTCGGGCATGAAAGGGTTAAATAAAAATTAACCAATCGCATAACTAACCCTCTCATGCCCGTAACGTCCAAATGGACCAAACGCACATTGAGACTCGTTGTGTTTACTGAGTTTGTCGTATATCGTACGTTTGAACGTGCGTTGTTATTCGCTCGCATTGTGAGGTTCCTTAAGGAACCGAGCAACAGCTCTCAGATAGCTCAGTGGTTTGTGTACACAAGTTTCAATCGTACGTTTCAGGTTCGATCCCTGGCGCAGGCTTGAGTTTGTCAAACATTGCACGATACTCAAATTAATTCGGGCATGAAAGGGTTAACATGTAATATTGTTATAATGTCTTTATGTTACTAAGATACATAACAATTGTTTAAGCTGCTAACTTCTATTTTGCAAGAATCAGTTGCAACAGTCAAGCATTTGTTGTCATGGCCGAAGTGGATATCACAAATCTATACCTATTATTTAATGATTATTACATCTTATTTAGTGTTTTCAAGTTGCTTAACCATTAGCGTTCTGAACTATTTTGCATTTCGATAATGGATGAACAATCCGTGAGTCCACTTTAGGAGCGTATACTTGGGTTGTTCTTTTGTCAACCTAGATTACGGTTGTAAAAGCGATGAATTCACACAAATCATGATTTTCCTTATGTACGCGACCAAAGTTTTGTAACACAGCAACACATAGGTGTTGTTGGCGCTCGCTATTTAGCGATTTAGCATCGCATTTTTGTCCGCGTACACGGGAAAACATGATTAATAATCGTGTTTTTGTGTATACTACAATACACACATACCTCGAACATAGCAGTCCAATCAGCTTGTCGTTTGGTGAACGCCGGTAACCGTGCGCAATGGAGAAATATGTGCCCACGGAAATTGCGTTATTACATCACACAGCTCGTGTTCGGCTTCATTAAAATACGAAACCCGATGATATAAATGTGACTCTAACAATTCAGGTCCTGAATTTGACAAAAGAACAACTATAGTGTACGCACCTAAAGTTAAGTCACGCACAATTTTAAGTCGCCGCGAGGTATCGTAGCCTGAATACTCGCGACCAAAAGTAACGTTTACTAACCATTGGAGTATTTGAAAGCTATTCCTCGTATACTTGAGGCTCCTCACAAAGTGGTCAAACAACAATGCGTGTACCATAGTGCAGTACATGGCTAATTTAGTTTGTACAACGCCGCGAGCGCAATTGATTGTTGTCGAACAACTGGAATAGCTGAAGGGTTAATTTGCAATTAATCTTATTTTGGTCACTTACTTCAACAATATGCCATGAACACTGCTATACATCCTGATTGAACGTACAAAATTTTTTCTTCAAATCAGTTTAAATGCAAACTTCAGTCGCAGAAATTCTGTATGTTTCAGAATTCATTTGTTTTGCTTAGAAGTTTCATAGATTTTTAATACTTTAGAAGAACATTTGATTTTACTCGAATCTTACTCGCTGTTATATGACAAAATTGCACTATCAACAAACCTGAACCTGAACAACGTGACAAATTTGGCCATCATTCAGATGAGAGATGGAACCGGGTCGACGGGCATACCTCAGTAATATTGTGTTTTGGCACGAATCAATACTAGCCACATCCCTAACCCACGTGCGAGCCAGTAAATTCCACGTTTTCCATAAAAATCGTTTCTTTTGGCACTTCTGTCCATGCCACAATAAAATATCGAAGGGCGATTTTTATAACTATCTTTGAAACAATTGTCAACAATATTTGGGTTCTTAAGGGAAATTTCGCAGTTCATCTAATTATTGTCGAGATATTTTCATATTTTAATATTGAGTTGTTGTCGAGTGTAATAGAGCCATTTAGTAGGGTGTCAGTCCATATTTACCAACCTTAGTACGCTGACATCGCAATGCAAAACTGTTATGTATAAATTCGGTAACCGCAGCTTTACATTTTGTTTTATCTTTTGTTTACTTCGATTGTTTTAGTTATATTTTATGTGCTGTATACCACTGCATAATTTGGTATAGACTATTAGGAGGCAAAACTTCCACATGCTGGGTGGGTTCTTTATAACGTTAACGCCGTATGAAAGTTTGATTCCTATTCTTGCCTACGATACATATATGCATATATACATATACTGCGTTGGTGGTTCACGGGTCACATCTACTGACATGTTTCCGTCTCGAATAAGATGACGGCATATACATACATCATTTGCCTGCTATCACTAAGAAATTTTTAAATATATAAATGAAACACACGATTCCTAAAAAGTTTTAGCACCGCAAAGTAGTAGTATTCACAATAGCGACTCATAAACGCAATTCGAATGCTAATATTTTCGGTAATGTGAACCTTGTCGTTATAACCTACGCTGGTTGAGCTGAATGGCAGTGACTATAAAACAATTGCATGAAAATGAACCATCTATAAATATGTTTACGAGTAATCTCAAGCGCATATCAATTTTAACGCTTCTCTGACTGTTGGTTGTACGTCGCAAGAGTTGATATATAGCACTTAAGATAAAACATTTATTAATTAAAGTTGTACAGTGACGCCAATGTCTTGGTTGGCAATCGGAGTATTTAGGATTATTGTCAAACTGAAATCTGTAACCCGTAGTCGTACTTTTGTTAGGAGCTACTTTACAGCACAATAAGCTGACAATAGCAAAGTCTAATAATTGTTCTATTCTGAAATATTGTCAAAACGCAAAGCATACATCGTTAGCAGTAAAACTTTAGATCGTCTGAATAACAGCGGTTGTTATGCGTTGTTGTGGTGTCTCTTAGAAGCTAAATCAAAGCAATAATTGTCATGTGTGTTGAAATAAATGTGTGTTATACATTTGTGAATGGTTCTTGTATTTTAGATTGTTCTACGAAATGTGCATCTATTTTAAGTAAAAGTAGGTGTATATACTTACACTTATACTTCATACATAAATAGTTTATTGATAGATATATAACGATATTATATATAACGTATTTAATATTTTCGTAGGCATTATTAAGAGTTAGGAGAACAGTTTGGCTTCGGCCTATGGATACATGTAAACATTGTTTTAAAAAAGTTTGACAATTGAAACGAAATTTATGAACGGATGATGCTAATGCTATCACCATATATACGATGTTACATCATTCATAGCAATTTAGCCTTCGTAATACTATGGTTGTTCATGGTTCAAAATATTATTACAAAAAATTGAGTTTTTGAAAAAACTTTTTGAAAAGCGTTATCTGCAAACATAACCATTTAGAGAACCAGTCAAGTGCTGAATACAAAATTACTAGGTGTATTCCTTTATATAATTTATTGTAAGAGCCTATCCAATTTAATCTCTGCTGTGGTTGCTGTGGTGTTAATATGTTTCGTGCTTTGATAAGCGTCCACTTTTAATAGCCGACTCCAATTTTCCATCTGCACAAAGCTAGGCTCGGCTGCTGTAAAAAGATTTTAGGTTCTGGTCCGGCCCGAACGTCATGGCAATTTTGGCTTGGCTTTAGAGATCGCCTAGTCGACATCCAAACACTCACCTCTATCTCTAGCTTTGGCAACTTTATTAAACAACCTAACAACAAAAATATGTGTATGCAAATATTTGTGCGCAATAGAAAAATGACATATAATACAAAATATTTTGTATAATAAACGGTATATCCGAAATGAAACTACTTAAAGTTACATTATGTTCTCCTTTTGTGTAATTTAGAATATATGGGTCTTTTCTTTTAGCCCCCCAGCCCGAATTTGGTCAATTTTGAAGATACAGGGCTGACTTTGGTATCAATAGATTCAGCTCGATAAGGTGGTTTAGAAAATATCCATTTCACCAACATCCCTGAAAATTTTTTTTCGGTATTTTGAGATACCAATGGTCCCTCTCGGGAACCCTGAAATTTTTTTCGTCCGAATATGGTCATGTTGGATACCATTCGAATGGGCTTGATGAGAGAAATCTACTGGTGTGTACTTTATTGAAATCTACGCCACCGTTAGAAAGTTATGAGGGACCCAAGTAACTCTGAGGGGCTACGTTATAACGTTAGAAAAAAGAACAGTCTTGGACAAAGATCGCCTCATCGGAGGACTAATTCTAGATTGTTGGGGTCCAAGCCTTGTACACTAGCCGTTAAGCTGTATTTAGGAACAGTAGCTCGGTTCCTTAAATAACGTCGCAAAGTGAGCTTATGCTAAAACACGCGCAAACACACGCAGCTCGACAAACTCTGTGTTAGCACATCACTTCGCAATGTTCGAAAATTAACCACTCTTCTAACGTTCTCCCGAACAATATAAAAAATTTTGAAAGATACTATATATCTAAATAGTTCTAGACAGCACAATACAGCGGAAAAATGCGTTCAGAATTTTTTCAAAGGAAACATTATTAGTTGGCATATGCAAACTATTTGTTTTACCCATATGTGCTCATAGGAGATTGCCGTCCTAAAGCGACACGCACCTACCTCCTTGTCGCCCGACACCTTTGATATGTCTAATAACCTTCCCGCCGAGGGCGCCGCACCCCTCCCTTCGACTCACTGAACCCCCGTCCCCGAGGACCAGGCTATCCCTCCTTGCGACCTCGGACCTCGAGCGTGTATGACCTGACCCCAGCTTCCCGTTCACGGGCCACAGGTCGCCGTTAAACTATAGTAATGTTAAAATAGTACTTTTGACTAACATTGATTGATGTTTCTAACCACGCGGTCTTGGTGTAGCATCCAGTTTCAAATTGGCATAATTTTTCATGTATGCTCCAACCAAATGCTGCTGAACGTTGTGATAGAGATCTTGTTCAATATAATAAACTATAACTACAATGTAAGTTTATAACTCGACATTTTTATCTATCGCATTCAGTGGTTAATGAACAATCTTTCATAGAATACACTCGATATGTTAGATCAAGTCTGGTAAATTGTCTAAAACGGCCAATCATACGGGTAGTGTATTTACCTGTAGTTGTGTTCAAATGTCACGAGTTTATCACCATTGCATTTTTAAAACATCGTTGTAGTTAAACAAGACTAAAATCTTACCAGTTTTAATATTAATCAAGGTTTCCATGATGTTCAAGAATAACAACGCTCGTGTGCTTTTAAATCAATAATAAGACTACAGCAAGGGTAAAGTTGTTCGAATCGGTTCTATTCTGTTTAATTTTATCTTCACGCTCTGCCGAGATCATTGCGTTGGCAACCTAGTTTTACTTGAGCTATCACTGTACAAAACAAAAGACCTTGTATAGAGTGAAACTTATATAAAATCAGACAAATGATGTATATCGCATAAACGTAAATACGATATATCACATCAACATAATGTATATGACACTGAGTTTGTTGTGAGTTGTCCGTTTTCACATGCTTTGTTTTGCAGAACCGAGCAAAAGATCCAAAATTGCTAGCTAGTTAGTGCACGTGGCTCGCAGGTAAACGGTGTTGGTTCAGTATACGGCGCGGCAAAAGTTTGCTCGTTATTCGATATATGTAATACTGCGTGCAATGTACAAATCGATTTCAAGTGGGACCATGTGTATCATGAGATTCGTACGTACTAACGCAAAATGTTATGCCATGCAAGAAACGCACCAAACTTATCAATCCAAAGATATCCAATATGCTAAATTTAAACAACATCAGATTAGGTGAGATTTCTGCTGGATTTCACAAAAACTGCATGTTTTAAATCAACATTACAACTTATTTGTAGACAATGTTGGTCCTAGAAATGCTTTTTGGAATCAATGCGTATTTGTACCGATTTAATTGTGAATAAATCTAAGGAATGCGGAAATGCAAGTGCGTCGAAGATGAAGTAAGTACACATTATAAGGAAGGTTTAAAAGCGCTATTGCTGTCTCTAAACAGGATTTAACCCGTTATAGTACGTAAAAAGAAACTTCCGGATATTCAAGGTTACCAGGCATTATTTCTTGATACAAACGTTTCTTGTAACAATATATATTACTTCTTCAGGCACGTTACAGCAGTTCATATATACTTTAAAAGCGAAATAGGTAAACTAAAACGCAATTACAAATGTGAACAGCAAAATACTTATCTTATCAGGAAACATGTAGTTGTTTGGCCTCTACGGCCGAGCCTAAGATATTTATAAATTATTGTACTTGGAGACGCGTAGCCAAGCGCACTCTACAGAAAAAATTAGCTAGAATTGTCTCAAATGTAAAAGTTGCAACCAAATGCCATGAGTACATAGTACTATATAATATAAAACTTCAAAACACAGCATATGCTATGTTATTTTTTACTAATACATCGAAATTTTGATTTCTGATTTTGAACATTTTATATGTAATAACGGTGACGCAGCTGCATGGCGCAACTTCCTAACATCATGTCCATACGACCCCGGCTATCATAACCTCAAGGGCGGACCGTGAATGCTAAAATTTTGACCCTATTCTTGGTCAGACCCAAGAAGCTATGGAGCTTAACAGGCCGCAGGCGCGCTTCACGGGGTGCGTTCGGACACCGCCCGATTGGTTGCGCACGTGTCTAGTTTCTGGTATGATTTCTGAGGTCCCCCAGGAAGGCTAGCACCGACACCTGCTCACAGGTCATGGAGCCTAGCCGCTATTCCCTATCTTAGACTCATCGGAAGTGGTTTAGTTCTAATTAGATGTGTTAAATGTTAGAATAAAAGATCAAAATGTCCTTAGAAATTTGAAGCTCAAGTTGATTTACCTAGTTAAGATCTTGATATGCTGCGTGCTAGAGCATTATGGCCTATGTGGCCCCCACAGGGTTCCGACAAGCCCTGATAGTTTAATGTCGGATGATCGATGGCGTGGCTTGCTCCCTTCAATAAATTCTGTACTGATGAAAATGGAGTAAATTCCTAGTGAACTTTTCGAATTATCGCCGTGAACGAGTTAAGTTTTTCGGGTGTGCTCCTATTATTTTATTCCTTGGTTCCAGTAGTAAAACGAAATAAATAAGTTAGAAGGCCATGCACGCCAGTGCTTGTGACATTCGAGCACACAAGCCATATCGAGCAGTGCCTGCTCGTCCGACCGGACAAACCAGAAAAACCCTACCGTCTCGGAAAGAAGTAAGACTGTAAACGGTGCTCATAATACAAAGTTTTTTTACAGGATCAAGATTCATTGTCGGGACGAGCGTTTCCGAACGACTATCGGGACTGGCTAAGTGAATCAAATCGGGGGAGCTTAGTAGTAACTCGCGGTGGTCGCTTCGGTTTAATCGGCTAGGGGCACAGGGCGATGAAAAAACATAACAGGGTCGGAGCGTGCAGATATCCGCCAGTTCGCGGACTAGGGGCGGTTATCCCTGCTTCGCTTCAATGCTAGCGATTCTTCACCTATAGGGCGCATGAAGCAGGGGACTAGAGTGCCTCAGAAGATGCTCCTTAGCGTGCTTCTCAAAACGATTATCTCTTGCACGCGGCGACGGACATTAGACGGGGTTAGGGGTAAAGCAGCGACAGAACTTGACTAGGCGAGCCCTACTATAACAACACCGAAACAAGGCCTAGCGGGTACTCAAGCAAATATCGGTGAAATAACACTTTCGGGGTGCCGATTGGCTTGCCCTAGCAATTCGCTTGCCGTGAGGTCGACACGTTGACTCAATGTGTTGCCTCGGGCAATTTTGTCTACCAAACCGTACGACTGACCGAAAGGGAAGCCAGAGAAGAGGGAGTAGAATAATCTATCAGTTCCTAGAGGGTGGGGCGTGGTCGTGGCGTGAACCAACACTATGCGTTCTCCTACACACTTTTCGGGGTCGCCTCCAGGGGCGGGCCTGGTTAATGGATTCCAAATAGGTTCCTTTGCCGGAATTTTGATAGGGGCATGGTGGGGCACGTTTAGTGGGCAGTATGACCCTTGCCGATCGGTTATTCGGCCTTGTATCCTATCTTCGGAGTTGTTTTGAGCGAGCGAGCATGGGGCGGCCGGCCCTAGACGCGTTCGCGTCTTTTATTTTCTCTGTGGCTGTTTCCTCGTTGTCTCTCTCTATCTGCGTCCCTTTTTCTATACACTGCAACATTGCAGTGTCTCAACTGCACTGTAATGCAGTTGAGTTATCATCGACTTAATAGTCGATGTTCATATGTCTCTGTGGCTGAATGGTTAAGACAGGCAACATTGCAGCGGGCTTAAATTCCCGGTGCAGGATTAATTCATGACATTAGAAAATAAAATGGCAAGCACTGAAGCTGAGGAAAAATCTGAATCTGGGCATATATAGTACATAGCCTAACGGGCAAACCGAGATAAAACGAAAGAAAAACCAAACTCAGTGATCAACTCGCTTCAAAAAGAAACCGGGGTTTTGCACTCGCTCAGTTTGGGGCCTAAATGGCCAGGGCGAGTCAGGTAGTTTTCTTTATTGAGGTGGGGAATAAATAATTTTGTTTTAACGGCGGGGGCGCGAAGTGTTCCTCGAGCAAAGGCGCTAATTGAATACTGCGATAGTGCCAGCCATCGGCTTATTATACCATGCTTAATTGTAGACATTGGCCTCGAGAGAAAACTATGTTGCTACACTATGGTGAAAATTCGTAAATTTGATCGTTTCAGTGGCCTATTTCAGAGTGCACCAAAATGAAGTCTTAATATCAAACTGTCCATACTCGGCATCAGCTGGGGCGAACGGAATTTTGAGTCGGCTAGGGGTTTTGCCCCCATTGGCCGTGTGCTGGGGTATTTTGGGGAACGGGGCATAGCCTAGCATTTTTCGGTAAGTCGTCAGTCAGAGTGAAATGCGTTCATATTTGAGATACCTACAACATTTACCTTGAAGCTGGAGCAATGTTCCTGTTAGATTTTATTAGTCCGAACACCTATATGCTGTAAAACGAGAGCCAAATAAAACCGAGATGATCCATTACTAACGTGCCTTGGGGAACGGCAAACACCTTAAGCTCAAGATTCAATACCGAGAATTTGATCCGTCTTTTGTGTTCCAAATTTTCTTAGCTCAGCAGAATAGAAGAAATTTTAAGGGCTTCCTAAAGCCCGGCGTAGGCAATCCCCCGTCCCTAGTCTGCGTTTCTGTTCAAGCCCAAACACGGCATGGGCGTTGAACGATCAACTAAACTACAAATTTGGAAACCAAAACAACAAACCCTGGAGCAAGTCCCTATTTCAGTGGTGTGCACGTTCAAGAAAATTTTACCGTGGTCGACTCAGGAATATTCGATAACCCTAACTCAATAGCAGCAAATCATGTAAAACCTGGACAAGAAACGTCCATTTCGGTGTGCCCTACCTAAGACCACGGGGAATCAGCAGGGCTTCGACTTTGTCACCTACAGTTTGTCACCGTCCCGTGCACTCGCTCAGGATGCCCAATACGGGGCTCGATTTGTGGACGTTTGTCAACGAACCTACTTAACTGCCTATGAGTGGCCTGTCACTGTTACATCCGGGGAAAGTAAACCCCATGATCCGTGACACTACTTACGGAAGTTGATCCGGGGCAGCATCGGCTGGCCCCCTTCGCGAGACGGAAGACGACTGCGCGGGTCCTCCATCGATCGAGTCCCATTCCAAACCACAAAGCGAAAAAGCACGAGAAAGATCAAAACAATAAAGAAACGTGACACTACTTACGGAAGTTGATCCGGGGCAGCATCGGCTGGCCCCCTTCGCGAGACGGAAGACGACTGCGCGGGTCCTCCATCGATCGAGTCCCACTCCAAACCACAAAGCGAAAAAGCACGAGAAAGATCAAAACAATAAAGAAAGCTTAACACTAAGTCAAAGCGTCGGAGCCGGTCAGTAGAGTCGATCGCATTCGGCGCTGCCGAAGTCGAACTGATTCCATGAGTCGACGCGATGGTCGTCGCCTCAAAATTTCTGTCTGTATGTTAGGTTAGCGGTTTTGTCGCCGTCCAATCGTTGGCGATTTCTCGACGCCCACTTTTTCGTGTTTTTTGTTCAGTGTCCAATTGGAGACACTTCCGGAAATTCAAATTTTGACCGCTACCGTAAGCAGTCGATGTCCCTAGAGAGAGTCGGCTTCAATTAAATTTGCCGACATCAAGTATGAATTCTCCGAGTACTCGGAAGTTGACCATCTGTGACTTTCGTCCCGATTTTCTCATGAAACATGAGTTTTAAGCTTTAACTTCCTACAATTAAGAGAGGGTGTTCATTGAAATTCGAATCTTATTTACTCGATTTCCTGTCCCAGATCGGTTGGGTCAACATCGTCGACTTCCGGGACACTCGATCTCCAAGAAATTCAAATTTGTTTGTTCTTTTTCCGATTGTTCGGGCCGCCAACTCGTCGTCCCACGCAACGACCAGCAATCAGCTGAAGCTATAATTGTTTGGCGACCCCATCTGCTACGTCGCCTTTGTGGTTCCGACTTGCCGCCCTCCTAATTAAGCTAAATATAACTTAACCGATGACCCTCCTTCATGAGGACATCGTGAAACATCGAGAAAAATCGAGCTTATTTAAAATTTTCATGCGAATGCCTATGTTTCAAAGTCTCGCCGGGGGGGCACCGACGACGGGAAAACGCCCGTCTCGAAGCCAGAGACGTAGCAAACTCCAATGAGCTCCCAACCGGTCAGGGGCCCTACTCCAAGGCCACTAGGGTCTGCGGGAGGGCCCTAAAGTCACCCCGTTAGTCCTAATCGTCCGTATTTTGTCCGTCTTTAAAACTCCTAAATTTTAGCTCGTTTTGTATGTCGCGTCCTTGTCCGTCCGTTCTTATGTTGTGTCCTTATATACATACATATATATGCATATATAATACTTACATATAAATATAATATATACAAACATATATGTCTACACAAATGGATACACATATACAAATACACACACTACACACAGTAGACATAGCGGCGTCCTGAGCGACAGAAAGGTCGCTCAGGATAAACACATATTTATAACACACCCGCAACAACAACAACAACAACACGACGACGAAGAAGACCGACCAAAAACATCGGTTAGAGAGAGCGAGGACAAGAAGACAAAACGACAACGTGGACACGAAGAGGGCGTGGGAAGGAAAGTGGGACAAGGGGGATCCCGGGGATTTTCGAGGGGCTGGGGACAGATTCGGTTCCAGGACGAAAAATGGGGCCGAACGATACCAAACACGAGGGGGAAGGACGTAATAGCGGGTCGGAACACACCTATGGGTTCTGCTGTATATAAGTGTGGGGAGCTTTAACGGGCTCTCCTGCGTTAACAGTTGGGCGGAGCGACGCCCGCCGGCCATCGTTGAGCTCGTCGTCTAACGGCGATTCGGATGAGGGGTGATATCGCTGCCGGAGCGGCATGGGTAAAGATGGTGCTAAAATTACAACGATTAGGGAGAGTAGTGGCTACGGTAGGGGCGGTTTCGCCGGCTGTCCCGGCTTAACGGGGCGGCGGACCGTGACCCGCCAGGTATTTTTGGAGATGTCTTGTCGAGATGAATCCAATGCGGGGCGGTTCGCCCATTTTGGAGTTGAGAGAAAAATCTCGAATCATCTGTACCCACTAGTGGTTGGCAAAAGAGATTTAGGCACCTTTAAGTGACTACAACGGGTTAGCGGGGATTCGGACGGGGGTCCGGCGCACGTCGTTGGACTTGTACAGCCACGATGAACAAAACCAGGGGTCGCATGCACCGGTTCAGGATTGGGGGGACAACGAGGATGTCGGAGGGCGAGGGCTTGCATCAGTCATATGTTACAGCAGGGTAATAAGAAAAAGGCGGTTTTATTAGGGCGTTTACTGTTGTGCGGAGAGGCACAGGGGTCTTGAGATCGTACGCAATCGGCTAAGGGGCACAAACACACACATATATACACAGCGTGTTATAGATATATGGAAAGTAATAGTCCTGATTCTGCTTCGACAACCCAACTTACCTTAAGTAACGGTTGTCTTTATACGTTACAAGCGAGGTTCAGGCGTTGTCCGGGGCAATTTTATCGAACAATAGTCCCCAAAATGTTCTACCAACCTGCTCCGGTTATTCCCGGTTGATAATGCTTTAGACAGGTGCGGGCCATCAAATTAACCCGGTATCCGTCGTTCTTTGTAAGCTCGAAAGCTACCGTACGTGTAAACTTAGTTGGTTGTGAATGGTGATTTCCCGTGACCATTGCTTAATATGCAGCTAAAACCAAGTTAACCTAATATTTTTGATTTCTGTCTTAATAAACTTGTTAACTTGAAAGCGCAGCTAGGGGCCTCCTATTCCTGGACGGTCATAACCGTCAAAGTTTTAACGTATAGTGGCGGCTGATTGGGTTTCGGCGTGATTCCTTGTTTCTGTCGGTAGGGATTCCATGTTCAGTCTTATGCGTTGGTTGAAACAGCTTAATTCTCTCTAATTCAGTCAAATAACAACACTCGTCCCGGTAAGAATTCGACAAGCATAATGTCAGGTATATACACGGCATAATTCACATCCTTATCGTAAAATGAACCACAAATGATATACGGCATAATTCACAACATTTTTATAAAAGGAACCATAAATGATATACGGCATAATCCACAACATTTTTTATAAAAGGAATCATAAATGATATATATATACGGCACAATCCACAACATTTTTTATAAAAGGAACCATAAATGATATATACGGCATAGTTCACAACATTTTTTTATAAAAGGAACCATAAATGATATACGGCATAATTCACAACATATTTATAAAAGGAACCATAAATGATATACGGCATAGTTCGAGTGTTTTTGGTTTAGGATTTCATCGTATGTACGCTTACAGTTATGGACAGAAACAAACGGAAATGTCCGCTATTCCAGCTTTACCCTGATTCAGTATTCACGCAATACCCGCATCCTAGTTACAGCTCGGCATTAATTATGATTGTATCATTTTAAACGAGCGACTGGGTCTTGGAAATTTTGAAATACGAAAGTATTAAAATTATTCTTAGAGCGAAATTCTTTCGAGCGACCCGCAGCAAGTGTTGAACGAGCGACAGCCATTCTGCCATCCAAAGGCAAAGAACAGTATGTCCATTTTGGTACTTTTGAGATATACGAGGTTAAACTTTTTATTTCCTAAAAAGTGAAGCATCCAACATTAAAGATAAAATATCGAAACGCTTGCTTATCGGAGCCTTGCGATTCTCTGCAGGCCCAGCCGACTGCACTGCTTTATGTCCCAGCTGTTATTACTCACGTCGAAAAAAAATTCTGGACATACGCTTTTTTTGCCATGCGTAAAATTGTAAACTAAAAATTATAACCAAGGCAAAAAATCACTATTAATAGATTATCATCTAGGACGGCTAGTCATAAGTCGGAATCCTCTTGTGCAGCATCCGTGACATCATTTGAACGTGTTGGGGCATTCCTCCACCACAAACGGGCACTAGGACGCAGCATGTCAGCGAGTGTCTGAAGGATACTTTGTTGTTGGTCAATGGCAAGACCGCTTGGGTGACGACGAGAAGCAGGGAATTGGGTAGCGTCAGATCCGGTTGTCAAGACGTCAAGCTGTATGAAGACATTGTCGTCGAAGTTGTTCTTATAGAAGATGCTGCTGCAACCCCGACGAAACTCAACAACCGACATTCGGAGAAGCTCCGGCTTGGGCCTCGTTTTTGACAGCTTATATCTTGAGACGAGATTTTTTCCACTCGTGAACATCAGTTGCAAGCATCTCAATGGCATTGACCTTTCCCAGACAGGCTCTATCGACACAGCGATGAAATTCAGGAAAAGACTGGACACCGTTGTTATTTTTCTCCTTCCGAATTTCGTTTTCGACACCACGATGAATTCGGTCGGCGCTCATGAAGGTGTTCCCTGCTTCAAAATATTTGATGGTAATGGAGTTAGTACTGATATAATCAGTATTCATGAGAACGAGGAACACGCTATACAGTCGCCAATTCTTGTTTTGTCCCGTACAATTGTTACACCAAATCGCTATTTTGCAGACGTCATTATGCACTTCGAAGAACTTAAAGAAGGCACTGACAATGTCTTCCGAGCCCCTACCCGTCGTTGCCTCGTGCCATGTGATGGCGAGTGGCTTGTTATTGCCCCAAGAGAGGTGCTTGAGCAGCCCAAACGATATGTTGAAGGCGATCATTCGCTTGCAAAACGCACAACTCTTGACTCCTTCAATCCTGGGAAGCATGACCACTTTCTGGAGATCGCCTGAGAACATGAGGTGATCAGGCTCGTCTGGCAAGTTAGCGTCATCCTGATAGTTCTGTCGTGCAACGTCTTTGCGGCGATCATGAATCTTAAATCGGCGACAACACCTGCATTTGTTGGGATCGTGACGACGGTTTACTTCTTTCAGGTGTTGCTCGTAGCGAAGGTGTTCCTCACATTGTTCGTTCCCCAGTTTGGCGAAGCCTATATTAAGTGATTGTACGGTTTTCCGAAACGTCTCAAGGCCGACTCTTTCCGTTGGGTATTCTGCGCAAAAGTCCTTATGCATTTGGTCAATCTTAATATCGGACGGGAGATAAAGCCGATTCGGGGCGTGAGCGCGGCGGTGGTGCGATATTTGTGGATTGTAACGCCATATGAAACTAACGACATTGGTTCGATCGATTTTATTAACTGGCGGTCGTCTTCCTCGGCCATCTCGATTCCCGTCATCATCAGCGTTAGCCATCCGAGCGTGTATAGCCATAGTGTCGTTCTTTTTAGCGAAATCTAGCGTGTGGAGATACATGACTTTGCAAACGGGAACATTGGCGTTACCGGAGCGTAGCATGTAGGTAACCGTATTCGCCTTTTTCGACGGCGCTACGGATGGTGCTCCGGCGTGCCCGCGCTGACGCGTCCGACGCTTTTCCTTCACGACCTGTGTTTCTCGCAAGAAAACGAGCTGCTCGCCGTATGGCATTCGGCGAAATTCATTATGCAACATTTTTCGCTGATCGTGTGTGATTTTTTCGTAGCATCGCGTTCGGCAGTGGCAGACATCTCTGATCGGATATTTTATCAGCGCACACTGGACTTTCTCCCGCTGCATTCGAGCTCGCTTGGGCAGGGTCGCGGCATCATTTTCCACGTCTTCGTCATCCCTGCGAATATCATCGGGATTATCATTATCACGGCTGTCATCGCTGTTATAATGGTTATCGCGCATCGCGTCATCAGTATTGTAATCGGGATCGCCGCATTCGGAGTCACCATCACTGAAGTCGGATTTGCTGTTCATTCTGTAGAGTCGCCGGTAAATTTTGGACCGTTTACATCTGCTAGGGCCGCTTAGGTTGATTCGACGCTGCTTGATAGCAAAGTACCGCTTGATACCTCGTCGTGGCCACGACCGAGTATTCTGCCAGTCGTGACTGGCGGTAACACTAAGGCTGTACGCAGCACCATCTTCGGTGACCTTGACGGTGCCGAAACCACAATCGACCACATCATTGACGGTGTTTCTAATACCCCAGTCCACGACATTATCGGCGGAATAGTCAATAACCCCGTTGTTGTCACCGCCCATTGCCTTTTCGGTTTCTTCCTGCTCTGTTACTTGGTTAAGCAAAGAGTCCATCACAATACTAGCCGCGGCCGATGCAACTCCATCGTTGACATACTCGCGCTCACGTGCGCTCAACTTCCAATGAGCAGCCTCGATGGCGTCGATGACTTCGGTCGCACTGATTGTGGCTGCCCATTTGGCAACCGCCGCCAGTGCTGAGCCGGTCTGTGTAGCGAGGTAACAGTTCCCTATTGGAAAGAACGGCTTGACTGACTGTTTTGAAACCCAAGACATCTTCCTAGCACGGGGTTTGTTTTCGGAACCAAACCAATAAACAAAATGTTTGTCCTGCTCAATTTCGCCGCCTTCCGGCTCGCATACGAGTGCAGGAAGAAACTTACGCCGCCAGCGAGCCCAAATAAAGTCATTACTGATGTTCCTTTGATCGTCCGAAGCTGTGTTTGAGAAGTTGACAGTCACTTTTTCCAGCAGATGATCCATCGCTAACACAGCGCCTGCGGCCGCAACAGCGTTGGTGACCCTTTCGATTTCGTGAAGTGACAATTTCCACGTTGTGGACTCTACAGCGTCCTAACATTTGCTGCCCATCGAACTGCAGCAACGATAGCATCAGCATTAACTGCTTCAGCCCGGGGGTTGAACGGCAGAGGCAGAGAGGGCTTAACTGCTCTGTTTTTGACCCAGGATGACTTTTTGGTCCGCAACTTCTCTTCGAATCGAACCAGTAGACCAGGAGCTGGTCTTCCCTCAGTTCGCCGTTGTCAGGGACGCACACCAGCGCCAGGTAATGCTTCTTTCCAAGTCGAACCCATACGAAATCTCCCGTAACTTCGTTGAAGGCAGCCATTAGTTTAACTGCTGCAACCATGTTTGAACGGATTGGATCCTTAGGGGGTTACTATCTTAAATTACCCAATTTTTAAGTTCCTTCGCATGAAACAAAGTGGCGGAGCTTTATGGTTTTAACCCGTGCATTGGGATATAATTATTTCCCCTCCCCGCCCCTATTCTGCTGCGATAAATCGCCAATCCGTTCAAATATCGTTGTCAAGCAGCTGATCATGTCAGTTGAAGGATAAGATTGAGAAGTATCGTTCGATCAGTAGAATGTCAATCTGAAGTAAAGAGAAGTTATGTGTATGTTCTTACTTCGTAACACGCTAATGTCATACAAAGCTAGCAGCAGTAGGGCGTCTAATATTACTCCGTGATTGTTTCCTGATTCTGACCGAAATTTTCGTCCAACGCAAAAAACCGTATGTCCAGGACATACGGTTTTTTGCCATAGTGAAATTGCTCGACCAAGGCAAAAACCGTATGTCCGGACATACGGTTTTTTGTCAGAGTCGCAGCGGCGCATTTAGTGGACATACGGTTTTTTGCCAGCACGTTATTATTCAGTATCTCGACGAAAAAATTGGACGTATGGGCTTCAAATATAGCGCAAAAGACGCAGAAAATTTCGCTGATTCCAATAGTGTAGTCAACCCAAAATGCCCAAAAGTGGACATACGGTCTTTTGGCTTTGGGGGGCAGCATGGATTGAAAAGTGGAAAACGGTAAACCAAACCTAATTTTACAAAATACCAACAATGAAATCATAATTACAGCATAACATTGGTTGCTCAGCTAATGAAACCAACAAAATTCAGCACGTACGTGCTCTGACCGCATGGCATCCAAACGCTTGCGTGCTTTTTTATTAATTTCTAGTTTGCTACCAATTTGTAAAACTTTTTAAGGGCTGGACGCATAGATAACATACATAAAATAGTTATGAAGCAGATACCAACATCTAATGACGAAAGGTTGTTTTATACAAAAACTAGACACACAGCACTGTAATCATCAATGACACTGATAAAACAGTTTTCAATACAATAAACATTAAATAAATTATAACAAACACTTAAAGATTATGGGAAATGATCAGAGATTTAACTCATGGTTACAGGGAATACAGGCTACGTAGAATCTAAATAATTAATACGTATTGGCATTATTTGTGAACAAGCAGTCTCCAACTGCTATAAATAAAATCTCGTGTAACGGTCATGACGCTACTACATTTCGCACTTCCAAAGCACAATGCCCATACGACGACGGTTGTCGTAACCTCAGTGGCGGACCTAACGGACCCATTTCTCTCGGTCGGTCCGAACAAATCACGAAGCTTAGCAGGCCGCATGAGCGCTTCACAGGGTGTGTTCGGACCCGCCAGAAGGGTTGCGTACGTAGATTACGTGGTACTACCTTTGAGGTCCCCAGGGAGATTGGCTCCGTCACCTAATCACAAGCTAAAAAGACGATACCAATATTCCCTATTCTAGTTCCACCTGGATGCGTCAAACGGACGACTGGTTATTTTGGCAAGTAGCAACCCACTAATCCCTTTACCGTCGGTTCGTCACGGTTCGAGTTGTATTTGACTGAGGTTTAACAAAGGGTCAGCTAACGGTCTTTCCTAGTCTTCATCGATGGTACCGGGGAATTCTTGGGAAAAATCCATGTCGGAAGAGTTGTATCTACACATCGAGGAATTGGCTAAACACGCTAACACTTGCGACCTCTTCGATGTCAAGTCTGAACACATGTCGTCAAACGGGGGACGATCTCAAACCATTTCGATACATATCGCTCAATAGGGCATTAACAACGCGAGAACACAGTTGATTTTGAAATACTGTTTATTGATAAGGTAATCGGGTACATATTTGGATAAAAGAATAGACAATACAATCATATAATTTACAACAGGAGCATATATTCATAAAGAGCATATACAATGGATCTATTACAGTTACCATACACGAGCAGAGTCGACACACATTCCACTAGATTGTAGGGTCATCGCCTTAGGTTCATTTAACCTTTTCGATCCTAGCGAGTACTTTGACGACGGCTGAGCATGACTTGCTACATGGAGTTCGGCGGAATAGATCGCGTGGACTCGTTAATCGTGCAGCTGTGAGAACACTAGTCAATAGCGAGGGCGATAATAATGATAACAAAACACTATTTGGCTGGTTCAGGTAAGCTGAGGGCGGCTAACCAACATACAAAGATTACACTTCGGGTGGATGTATGCTCGCGGGGGGGATCAGAGTGTGCTGGACTCGACTATACCTATCCTATTCTGCGCTAAATCAAGTACCGTAGCCAAGCATACAGGTGCACAATATATAATACAATTATAATAGCGTATCATTAATGGCACCGTACTACAAAGGTAATGGTAAAATAGTGCAATGGCTAGGCACGATTCCTCGACTGTGCGACTCATTCGAATGACATGACATGACAAAAAGTTTCGGGTTCGAATATTTATAAGTAGTTTCATAGCCTACGAGCCTCAGGAGTTGTACGCGCAGTTGCTAGGGCAAAACTTATTTTGGCTAAACTGTTGTCGGATCGGGATTTGGTGCTACCGGGGCTACAATTATTATTATACACGCAAGGATATATATACGCAATCGTTCAAGGAAATTTTAAACGGCGTTAGTTTCAGCGGTCGCTTTTATAGTGGCTCAGCTCGGCGACTCAACCTAATGCGACTGGCTTAGCGTGCCGGTACGGCAAAATACAATGTACGTAGCAAGGAACAAAAATGTGGTTACTCAGAGGGAACATGACAAGTGAAAGGTGGATTTGACGTTCAATAACGATCGTTTCAGCGGGGTCGCCAATAAAATCGCACTCGGTAACATCATCCCTGCTCAACAGGAATACGAACGAATATATTATAGATATATAAGTATACGTTTCACGGCTTAAAATCGGCTCAATTGTGACACTCGTGGTTACACTCGTGAACAGCTGCGAACAAGAAGCGCGAAGTGTGGGTATTACATTTTTCGGCTTAGAGGTAATAGTAGATTGGGACCGAAATTTCCTAAATTTTGATATCTTCTTAAAAGGTATCGTTCCCTAAGAAATATCTCCATTGCTTTTGTACATGACGCCTAACTTATCAAACGTGGGGTAATTGATATGTACTTTTATTGGAGAAAGTTTATGCACTGTACTCATTTTTGTACTGTTTCTACGAAAACGCTGGATACAGGGAAAATTATCAAATCGTAAGGTAATGAACCAATGGTAGGTACAGCGAGAACCGCAATCGTATGTTCAGTTTGGGGAACCGTTTTCTCAATTCTTAACCAAGAAGGCACGGATTCTAACTCCAAAAATTCTAATGGATGAAATATCGGATATACGTTTAATAAGAGAGTCAATATCTTCTCACGGGGTTTGCTTATCCTGTCTTACGAGGGGAGGGTGAAAATCATAACTCAATTTTCCACGGAAAAGGGCCGCAATTCCGCTAGCTCACACTGACCTTAGCATAGTTCCTAAAACTTCATTTCCGAAGCACGACAGCAACGATGCTGCGTCGCTTCTTAAAGTCTTAGGATTACCACTAAGCAAAAGTCGGAATTAAATATGATCCTAAATCATCGTACGATACAGATAATACTGATAATTTGAATCAAGACGATTGTGCAAATTAGCGGTTCGGGTAACTAAATGTCCCCAAAACTAACGAACAGCCACTACGTCGTTTTCACGGTAAGGTCTGTCAGGACGGTTCCCTACAGCACCAATTTTCCATTCTTTCGCTACTACGTTTACTCTATGCTACAGCTTGATGTCATGTCCTGTTCTCATGGGTGAAACGGGTTACAGAAATTCATAATTACTAGTCTAGGGTCGCGAATTGTAAGGTATTCCGAAATACCTCATCAAACCCGACCGACCATATATAATGCATACAATAGCATTAGCAATACATTTTTCATAAATAATACAACGATACCTAATATAAATGGTGGGTCGGGGCCGGTAAGATACCACGAGGTATCCTAACAGGCCCTGCCGAATGAAAACACGTTAACTATAATCAAATAATCGATATGCGAGCAAAACAGGTCATGCGTGGGAACTATTCAGCCGCCCAGGACGTCAGAAAAATAATTTTCCAATTTTGGGACGAGGAACCATCAGGGTGCCATACCTCAAACCCCAAAAGTCCAAAACCGGAGCCTTAATCGAAAAACAAAAAAGAGGCATCGGCATTTGTGATTTTACTATGAAATAAAACCAACTAGAGAAAGAAATTCGAAAGTTAAGATAAAAATAACCTTGCTTCCGTGAAGTGTACTAATAACCTTCATTTTGACCTCTGATCCCCAACCATGAGGCGTCATACCCCCGTACCCATGGAACCGTGGGTAGCAGAGCAAAACCGGCGCCGGCAATGAGTTGAACATGCCCGAAAACCCCCAGGTAAAGCTTATCAGCTGCCCAAGATGTCAGAACAAATTTTCAAATTTTGGGTTGAGGAACCATTGGGGCGCCATACCCAGGTACCACAAACACCATAAATCCAGAACCGGAACCTTAATCGAAAAACAAAAAAACAGCCATCGGCATTTATTATTTCACTATGAAATAAAATCATCCTGAGAAAAAATTCGATAGTTAAGATAAAAATAACCTTGCTTCCGTGAGGGGTACTAAAAAGGGGTAAAATGGGGCCAAAAACCCACATTTTGACCCCTGACCATGGAACCAGATCCCAAATCAAAAACGCTCGGGGATGTTCACGGTAAATCCACTATGCCGGTTCGAATGAGCCCAAGATCATGAAAATCGGTTAAGGCGTTCTCGAAGTTGTGGCCCATCACACACACACGGAATTTAAAAGATTTCACCCTTGCAACACACAATCTCCACTACGTTCTCATAATTATAGATCATACGAATAAAGTTGATAATGGATCAAGACACAACCAATTTTTCTTGATCATAACATACATGCGCATATCGGTTCGTGGGAGGAGCACTTTAATTCCATTCGAAGTCGTTAATTTTAGTGCTAATTCTTACATTAGACATGGGCTTAGGGTTCAATAATGTTGCCATTACACTGTGGGGGCATTAATCTATCTTGTAAAGATCGAGAATGGATCTGTTACATTAGAATACAAATTCTTTTTTAAGTTGATCCAGTATACCCACACAGCAAGCAAATCTTTTGTTTGATTGACAAGGTTTTAGTTCAAGCAGACAAAAGTCCAAGAAACAAAAAATTTTAGCGCACTTTCACAAAAATTCCAAGTCTCGACTTTTTTGCCGAAAATGGGCCAAATATGATCGGTTTTTGGAAGCTCAATATCATACACCTACCATGTTCCGGACCTTAGCTGTCTCGAAACACGTCGATTGGAACCAAATTTAACACCATCATACAATATCGTTGATCGTTTTTCATCAAACAATATGTTAGTGACCTATCTAATGACGTATTTTTATCTACGAATTTCTATCTGTCTACTAATACCTATTTCTATCTATCTAATGACCTATCTACGAAATCTTATGACCAATTTTCAGAATCGGCGGTTTTCCGTATCTAAAAACCGGCGATCGAATCAGGCCGTAATAAGCACATTGCGACTGCTTTCCTCAAGTTCTATCGATTGATATAAAAAATCCCTTGTCAACCTACTTATTAGGTAACTAGGTCCAAAAACCTTTCCAATCCTTCATTAGAGCTACAGCTCCATATAAGCTTCCTCTCGAAAGCCCGTCGAATCCAGGGCTGCGTAACTTCTCTCCGAGAAGCCACAATAAAGGTGCATTATTATTATGTATAAACTTACTACTTAAATTATATGCACGAGTTTCACTACACGCCCATATTGAAAATTAGAATGAACAATCTGGTTTCTCCAAACCGCCCCACGCTCGGTTTTCGACTATCCTTGGTCTGGCCCGACCCTTCATTTCGCCACATCTCCAAAATTTTGGCGCACCCGTTTTGATTCTTAACCACAAAAATGTTCGAGAAAACGTACATTTTACAGTTTTCGCAGCTTTTTTCGATTTTTAGCGTCAAAATGTTCGAAAAATGTTCGCATTTACTGTTTTCGCAACTGTTACACCTTTCCTTTCGATTTTAGCCCCAAAAATTCTCAAAAACGTTCATTTTATATAGTTGTCCACCATTTCATGTCCATCTCCCTTCCGCAGAGGCGGGCCCTTATTCCATGCTCCCCAGCTCGTGAGGGTCCGTGGAGACTCCAGACAATATGTACCTGAGTGCAACCAGGTGTTGCTTTTTTAATCCGACGCAGGTGGGCCATAACGGATTTTTGCAACACAGCTCGACCTATAAAAACAATTTTATTTGCTTGAAGATCATCGAAAATTGATAGTATATAGGTATGACCGTAACAAATTCTATGACAACAACAGCGAATTAAAAATTTTTAGAAGAGAAGAGGTAATGATCGCTATTTTCCTAACGCGGCACCTATCAGGGGCCCCTAAAACATGATATCATTTTCCATCCATGAAATTTTGGCCGATACTGAAAAATGCAATTGCTTACAATGGAAGTCCAATAAAACACTTAGCTTCGACACCATAATATAAAAGCGTCGAAGGAGCAGCGACTGCTTTGAATTTAATTCTAAACTGTTTCCGTCGATGTATGAGCACCTTTTGATAGAACTAAAAATTTGCTTACCCGCGACTCCTATTTGGCCTTTCCGCCTTTTTCTCAAGTTAGAGCTAAACACTAATTTACGACCTCTTATTTGCGGGACCCTGCCAGAACCCCGCGGCACAGCAATGTCAAAGCACTATAAACCAATTTTGAATGCATGTCCTAATAAAGATTTGAACAGTCAAAATATCACATGCGGCAAACTGCTTAACAACGCCTGCACTAATCTTTCCAACGTTTTAATCTGTGCAAAATAAGTTGCAACCACAAAATTAAAAGCTCTAAAATGAAGCAAAAGTTACACCGATTAGTGGTCCCGTAGCCGCTACAAATGTCGCTCGCTCGCGACCCGCTCGAAATAAATTTGTTCCAAAAATAGACATTATCAATAATATAAATAGTTTCGAAATCTCAAGCAAGACACTCCCTCGCTCGAAATGCTATGTTCATTTTTGGCGAGTACCGTATTTTATGTAAACCGAACTAAATAAATACTCTAAAATTTTGCATACGTTCGAAAGGAAAAGAACGTCAACAAATCGTGATTTCAAAAATTCCAAAAACTTCCCATTTATAAAAGAGTATCGAGGGAAAATTAAACGACCCGATCTGGGGAGCCAGAGATGCAAATCCCCAAGCAACTAGCTTTAGCAGATTGAAGTGAAAAATATGTTGACGGTTATGATTAATTAGCTACATGTTACTGATCATTCCTTATCATATGCTGAGTAAGAAAACAATTAAGTCAATACCTTATTAAAACAAGAAACTTACCAACTGGTTGAATGTTACTACTAGCAGCAGCCAACTGAGCATGAACATAATAGTCCACCGACAGGTCATCACCACCAGACAATATTTCAGCTTCATCGCACAAAATTCGAAATAAAGATATCGCTGTTAGGACGGCGTCGACTTCAAGGCTCCACAAGTACATAAATGAAACGGTCTAAACGAACAAAATTTAAAATAGCAAACCGTGCCCTTACGCGCAACTTAAGCATCTTAATCAGTAATTACAGCCAAGGCCAACAACACACAATTCAGATTATTACAATTATTCTAGCCGGCCCAGAAACCTTCTAAAGGTCTAGAACCCTATTACTTTCAGCTAATGTTGTAGCCAGGTATAAGTGTTCCGTTTTTAGTTAAAACAACTAGTATAATTTAAACAATGTACAGCCATTTTAGGCATAAGATTTAAAAATCCTCGTGCCCGTGGACTACGTCAGAGACAAAATTAACTGGACAGAAAACACAAAAGCTCAAGCAAGCATGTTTAAAAGGATTTGTTTGTGTGTGTTTGCGCGTGGATGCGTGCACATTTAGAAGCATGTGCGTTTACGCACAGCTGCGTGTATGCGTGTTTCAAAGCAGTTGCATTCAAGCGTTTTGCGTTGGTACGTGAATCTGTCTGCGTGCAATTAATTCTCTCCGTGACATGGTTATACGAGTAAAGTCCTACTATATGCAGAAACTGAGCCGTTCTGGCTACAGCGCTTTATAGAATGCAATAAGAAAACATACCTCGGGAGCAGATTCGCCGAATGTGCCTAAATTATTGTTCCCTGTGTGCAATTGATATTCCATATCAAAAAACACAGCCACGCATGAAAGCTAATGAATTAAACAAACATTACTTTCAGATCGCAATTAGTATATTATAATCTTGCTATTAATTATCCTCTTTAGCTATTAGTGCTGAAATAATTTTCGTTAATTTTGTACAACGCACATGTCCCGCAAAAGTCTTTACAACGTACAGCTACCATTATCGATTTCACGAACAAACTGTAGTGCAGAGGAATAGTGGTAAAATAACTATATTTGCCCTAAGATCAAACCAAAATCATCCTGTTATAGCCCAATCCGAAATTTCTCCTGCTGATAACCTTAGTTACCGGGTCTCACCGTAAAACATGATGATTATGTACCTCAGGGCTTTCGAGCTCCTCCAGGACTTCATCTGTCCAACCAGGTATTGTGGCTTCCCCAGATCAGCCTCCTAACCCAATTCGTTATTTTGAATAAATAACGTATAGCCATGTTAATAATAATAATAATAAATAACGTATAGCCACCAATAATAATCGTTTTAACAGCCGGCCATAGCCATGATATTTACGATTATATTGTTTCATTAGGTTCATATTAAAATACAAACTAAATTGAAACGCTGCCTACGACGCGGGTTTCTGTAATAAAACAATTACACATAATTTATTTTGCCACAAAATGAACGACAAATAATGTTGTTAAGCAATGACACCACGATAAAATGTAATTATGAAGCCCAAGGATTTACTAGATAACGTGGTCCCGAGTTACCTGGAAACAATCATCTCACACGCATTTATAGTTCCCAGCTTAAAGCTCGTGGTCCCAGTTACTACTTACTCCATGAAGAGAGTAGGCAAATATTACTTTCCATCACATAGCGCTATTAACGAGCCAGCTTACTAGCACCCTTTCGACGCAACAGTCATAATTTGGGTGTAGTCAATTTTAATACAACAATGCGCTAAAAATCCGAACTATTCTGGCCGCCGGTTGCCGAAAGTTCTAAAAATGTTTTCATATGAAACAGAATCGACAGGAAATATGTTTATTCAGATTACGCATGTTCACGTTATACAGCAGCTGCGGTTCAAGGTGACCCTTGTATATTTGAGTACAGGTTACCTCTGACATGGTCTCGCAGGTAATTATTGTAGAAGCACCATGCTGCATAACATGTACTAGGAAGTAGAAATTGTTGCGCACTGCACACTAGCTGTAATTTTATGAATACTGAAACATTAAATCAACTCTTCACTGCAGCCATAAGAGCTAAACAACTTCGGCTATATTATTATGTTCTCGGACAAGCAAAAAGCCGAAGGTAATGCGAAGAAAGTACAGCGACTAGTGATCAAAACATTTTTTCTATTGTCCGAATTTTTTATTGAATTTCGATTTTAGCGATTTCGAATATACTTTTAAAAATATTTTAGCATTTTGCAACCAATATTTAAAACATTTTGACGCCATTACACCATTACGCCTAAGATGAAACAAACAACCGAATAGATTAAATAAATTCAAAAAGCGTGACATCATTACGCTGTAAGTTCTCTTTAATAACACTTTTCTAAAGATGACATAAGTCAACATTGCGTCTAAGAATACGCCTCGGTGGATCTGGTACACTGATGTACAACAACTTTACGTTAGATGAAAATAGATTTTTGACTTTGTCGTTCCGTACCAGGAACCGCCCAGACCAAAAAATTTCATCAGGTTTCATCACTAATTATGACGTTAACCAGTGTGAAATGACATGAACTTTTATTGATGACCTTCATTGCGTCGTTTCTGTGCGGTCACAATAGCCACCCTATTTCATAGAGGGTAATTTAGACTTCCTAGCTAGGGGAGGCTCGATGACATTTTCGACTTTCTTACAAAACTGGGAGTAGATCGGGTCTGGCCGACAACCACTTCAAACAGAGTGGAACAAACAATGGGCCCACCTGATCCCCCAAACAGAATAATACTTATTGTCTGGCAATATATTTTTACAGTCCGGGAAACCCGAAAATGAAAGGGTAGGGATAATAAACTAGTGACATCTAACGCGGATTAACATTATAGCACCGGGAAGTGCCATGCTCTTCCCTTTATGAACTCCTCGTACAACAAACCAAAATGCACCAACCTCCAGTTTAACAGATGCTTGCCGGCACAGCTGTTCCTGGCTTCCAAATTTGCAATTCTCTCGGTGTCGAAAAAAATACATATTACGATTCATTAGCAACTCGCGCAACCATCGCAATACTTCTGGATAATTGACCAGCTGGTGATGCAAAAGTTTTTGACAAATGTAAAATAACAACTGAGAGCTAAAATAAAAATGAACAAAAACGTTACCAATGAACCCAAAGAAACACAAATTTCAACAACAAATAACTGCAAGACAAATCGCATTTCGATCGATACGGTGAAACAGCGGTTTTACAGAAATCTGCCAGTTATATTTTACTAATTAAACTTGAAATAATTAGTATTGCACCAGGAACCACATCTTCAAGCAAAGATCAAATTCAACTAGCGCTTCAAAAATTATCAAAAACTAGCGTCACCAACAGTTTTTACATGCCAAACTAATTTTCAACTAATACGTGTTAAACCTCTTACAAATATGACAATTAAAATTAAAACACAGTTCAATTCCATTTGAATATGTGTGTTTTAGACAGCATTGCTATTATTACCCTTATATGTTTCGTAACGACGCTGTTTAGTCTCGTTTCTCAATGGAACGGAATTCATAAAATCTTGATACATAACCTTCGTAGGAGTCGAAGGTCCGTCGAACTAAGAGGTGTAGATGGCCTAGGCAGGAAAGTCGCATCTTATAACGCTGACAACGGTTGTCCTGACCAGAGATCTAATGTGGCACACCAATACGAAATATATTGGCCTCGTCTAGAGAGAGAGAGAGAGAGAGTGTGGAACTAGATTTCGCTGGTTAACACAGGTTGTGTCCTCCTGGTGAATTCCCAAGGTCAACGCCAGTACACCACAGATATTTCCAGCTGATATCAAAAATAGCCGCTCTAACAAAACCGGTCATAACAAAACATAATACTGCCTTCAGTTCACTTATTCAAGATAGATTTCTAAATAGCAGTAAGCTGAAATACGCATTTTCAATACGAAAATAATAAACATGCAACAAAACATCGACATACATGATGCAAAGGCATGGAAACCCAATTATAAGACCCAATTTAACTGGACACGACTTGGCTTCCCCGATCCATCTTGGGAGAAAGAATTCCACAACATGTTTCGGCCTTGGATCTGGGAGCCACAAGCAGAAAGCCCGCACGTACAATATTAATGGTGTCAAGATGCAAGAATACACATAGATAATCTCTGTTGCTCTAACACAATATTGATTACAACCTTTTAATATTGATACAGGAATAGCGAGGATTAAAATAACAAAATTGATGTTGGGCTTCTAACTGCGTAACACTTTTATATTAAATCACGATTACGAACCTTGTGTACCAAAAGTTTTGCATCTCCATTAAATGAGCCTCAGAATTCCATAGGCATATATTTTCTGGCTGATGAAGACACAACAGCGCCTAAAATAAATTAAACAATTTCGGTACACCTAACAGCCATAACTGCATAATGTGGAAAAACGCTATTTGTCATATTAATGAAGCAACAGTTTGCACTAGATACAAAATCTTCCTCGGTAAATTGTTTACTAGTAACTAGTCGGTATACTAACATGAATATAACAACAGAAGACTAAAGTATTTATTTGCCCTGTATAACAATTAATACTACTTAGATCTCTCCAATAATATAATAGTCAACAAAATGGCATAGTCGTGGACTCAAGGTAGTCGATGGTCCCATCACCACCACTATATTTCGGTAGAAAATACTAAAAATACCTTTTTAAATAGGTATCACAAAGGCATCACACAAAGAAATAATTGTCCCCAAAATGAAAACATATAACCAAGAGCTGATGATGGCTTCTTGAAATGAGTACAACACTTCTAGGCCATCACCATATTAACGCAACAAACATGACGCGATCCATTTTAGCCTAATCATCCCCGTTGGTCTTGGGGAGCATATAACCAAATAGAAGCTGAGCGCTGCCGACTGAAACCATATTACCTCCATAGCTTCCTGTGATATTTCTGGCAATTTCGTTGACAAACTTATCAAGCTAACAAGACCATTCAATAAGTCCAACGCGACGTTTTGGGATTCTGCCCCGTCATCTGTTTGTTTTTCTCGCTAAAATTACGAAGTATTTACATGAATCACTGACAGTCCGCAACATTGCAAAACCAATATTTCAGTGTGACTGTGTAGTATCTCAAAATATTATTGCTGTAATATTAGCAGCTACATAGCACTAAACAACGAGCCAAAAATAGCTGCCTTAGGACCAAATGAGTTTAAGCGATAAAAGCGTGACAAAATTTTTAATACTTTACACAAAAGTGGTAACCACGGTAGTAGTGCTGTATATAGTTAAAATAGTTTATATTTCACATTATGCGCTTTCATAAGCGCCTCTTAACACCATAGAGCTAGTGCTACTTTTCATATCCAACGCAGCATGGTGGTTCCAGCATACTACTTTTAAACAGAAAAAGCTAATAATAACGCTAATTAGTTAGTAGTATACATTTTTGCCGACATAGCGTAAAAGCTAAATCATTCTTAGGCACTTGTTTTATTTTACGCTGTCTAACAAAGCAGCCGCAACTTGTAGAATTCACATTTTACACCAAATTCATTAATTTTAAGTATAAGTAGCACTACCCATTAGAATACACTCACTGTTATTTTACAATACAATATGTAAATATATTTTTCTTTCATAGAATAGCTTACGCCTACCCAGAACACGACTTATTTTAATGTTCACAGCTATGCAATTTTTTTCTATCCACCATTAATACTCAATAATTAATATTCAGCGAACTTATATGCTACGACAATAATACCTTTGATAATAATTTAAAAAATCATTTAAGTATTTGCAACGCACGAGCGTCGATAATTTTTGGTGTAGACCGCTTTAAAATGTGTGCGCTAACGCATTTTTTGTACATCCTTGTGATTAAAGAGTATGGTGTACCTCATCATCCTGAGAGCATCATAGTTTATACTATAATTTAACCCATACAACAAAACATTAACGGTACTTGTATGATTATAAATTACAGTAAATAAGTGAATCTGTAGATGCACAATCATTAAAAAAGCAAAGAAACTAAGCCTAGATAAATATGCCACACAATCGATAATAACATAATTCAGCATAATAACATTCAAAAATGCTTACATTCAAAAAAAGAACCGGATCAGTGCAAATCAGTCGTATAAGCCAGAACAAAATTTGCTTGGCGTACAACGAATCATCTGACGGCGTAGTGCCGCTCCTATCTGGCCGCAAATTGATAATTCCCCGCAACTGACTGACTCGTTGAAGACTCTAAAAACACATATTGCGATAAAGTACTAAACAACTTAGCACGGTTTAAAATTTTAACCATCAGCGCAAAATTGTGCTATTATTAAACTGTTCGCATTAAACAACATCAAGCGAAAGTTGAAAATAAATTAAGCTCCTGTGATAAAAACATCAAGTTTAACTGCAGTTACTAAAACGCAGCAATTTTTCAGAATCTGATCCACATGAGAATTTTGTCGACGTTGTTGCATTAATCTGTAAACTTATACACATGACAGCTAAAAATCACAAAACCTACAAATTTTAAACTCTCTATCTAAGACAACCGAATATTTTGGTCATTTTTTAATGTATTTGACTTACGATTGCTATGAAACATTCAATGTTCTCTTATGTTACGTTTTGTTTCTGGGCGTTGATCTATGATCAGATTATAAGAAGAGTAATTCCTGCCTCCTGCAGGTATATCAACGCCTGTTTTGGGTTTTCAAACAAACTGTCTGACGCACTACATCCGGCAAAAATTTTCAGTCTCAATCGACTGAGAGCGACAGAGTCTTCCATTATGTGCTTTACGGTTTGATCTTCAACTATGTCTGGCACTTGTAAAAATACTAACTATACAATAACCTTCGCCTAGTGTGTGAATCCACATTACGTGCGTACATCTGGCACGTGGGTTATTGTTAATCAAACTTTAACCTACGTGACGCTGCTGCACTACGCAACTTCCGAACGCAGTGCCCGTACTGCCTCGGCTATCGTGACCCCAACGGCGGATCTAAATTCTTGATTCTAGCACTATCCGCGGGCAGCCCAAGAAGCTACGGAGCTCAGAATGCTGTAGGAAGGCTCCACAGGACGTGATCAGATACCACCCGATTGGTTAGGCACGTAGCTGCTCGCCTACTACGTTGGACCTTTGGAGCTTTCACACTTCCGTCGTACATGTTTATTTGTCAACGAAACACGCTAAGGTTTGTAACATTCCGACGCCAAGCCTGAACGCGGTTCGTCCACTGAGGCGACGATTTCAAACACCGTTGTATATATCGCTACACATATCTTCAATCAACACGGGGACACGATGGGTTTCAACGATTATTTACTGATAAATCGGATACTCATTCGATACACGTTAACATGGCCTGGTTATCCATTCAGTAACATCAATACACATAATAATATGCACGATACAAATAATATACCATTAGCACGTATTTCATATAAGTAAATCGGGTCAAGCCGAATCACGGGTCAAAGTCTTCCTAATCGACGTACACAGCCGTAAACTACACCAAAAAAAGTTCCTCTATTACGAATACTCAAACGATGCAGCGCTTAACTTACTAAAGTGGAAAATGCGTGTGAGCGCTCTACGATACAGCTACTAAAGCGCCGAAAGCTAATTGATCGCTTAAAAATGTAGTGATAATTGGCCGATACAGGTAAGCTGAAAGCTAACGGGAATTAGTGTACAAACATAAGTGACAACAAATGAAACTACACACAAAATTATGGTACATACGCTACGATGACAAAGGCAACCCGAAAGATACGAAGTAATTCGATTCCTTTTCCTTTCATAAAACGATTCTTCGAAGGGGTTAAATACGACAACGTATACGCAAATCCATACATCAACAACACACTATAACAACTAATATCATACGACAGTTAATACCAAACTACAATCAACACTTTAACGAAGTACGGTACGACTCACCAAAGCTGTGTACGATGCAAGTCAATGACATGACATGACCACAGGTACGTATATCTGTATATATCAAGTTTTTTTAGCAAAACTTTCTTGCATTTGTCTAAACTCCATAGATTCGTTTTGGGTTTAATCCTGAAGTAGTTATCACAAAACTCCTAATCCAGTAACTTTAAAACTTACCGATCGGACGAATTCAATCGCTCAACAACATACACAGAATACGGACAGGTGTATCATGCGTAATCCCACGCGCATGGAAATTTTGAACAGCAGGAACTCATAGCAGGCTTTGTTATTGCGCTCGACACACTTATTTTATGGCCAGTTCATCGGGCCTTAAAAGCCTAGTTACACTGGCGTAGCGTGCTAATACGGAGAAAGTCCACTAATTAGCTAATATACAACGGACAAGAATATTGTTACTTGTTGGAGGGACAGAAAGTACGATGTGGATCCTATGTTTACAACTAGCAAAAGTGTGCGGCTGTTCCACTCGGTAACGTCATCCCTGCTCGACACCACTTAACATCATGATTAAATTTACACGTGCATGTATATGTAATTCTCAATTTAGGCTCAATGGTTAATTTTCTTAAATTTAACCGTTTTGGTGGTTTACATTCGTGAAACACTGCGAACCAAAAGGGACGTAGTGGAAGGCATCCTAATTGTACTCGGAGGTTCTGGTAACACTGAGTTGTGACCGATTAGCTGTCTCTTAAAATATCCTAACGGTGTGGTTTCTTAACAAATTTTATCACCAACTTTTATACATAATGCCTAGGTTTTCAAACGAGGGAAACTTGATATTGATTATCGGAGAATTTTACGTTATTTTGGACTGCATGAAGCTACTATATCGAGCATGATCCAGGAAAAATTACTAAACGTAAGGATATCTAAATTTTGAAGTCTTCTAATGACTTAGAGCATTTCATAACTTAACGGGACTAATTCCCGAATCGTTCTTCTTGAAACACGGTATATCGCACCTTAGAATAAAAGTCCTACTTAATGTATCTAGTTCGGCAATGTTGGTTCTAACTTTCTTCTGTCCCAAAGAAACAGGGTTAAAAGAAATGTGAAATTTAAAACAGAAAATGACCTGAAGTTCACGAGTCCTCAACAATCATAACCTATGTGCCAGAGCTTAGTTCCTAAAGGTACGACAGCAACGTATATACAGACAATATTATTGAGCTAGATAACGACTACAGTATAATTCAGCGGTTTAATTAGAATATTTTACTAATAATTTATCGTTTTGTATAATATAAAATTTAGCTTTATCTATGGAAAATTTCTATCGTGCTAAATCACATGAAGTAATCAGAAAGTGCGCATTGTGGAAAGTCCTCTGATAGTGCCTGGAACCCGAGTAAATCTGATATTTCACCTCGGCACAAATAACGCGTAGGGGAAACTTATTCCAAAACTACGCGAAGTACTCCGCAGTCAGCCCGACGTTCTCGTTCTATTTTTCGCAGTTGAGGCGCCGCCTCAACTTTATGAAGACTCAAATTAAGATTCCTGCCAAATCATGTCGCAATATCCTGCCAATCCGAATATATAAACATACAAAATTTGGATTTATGGCCATAATAGTCCCTAGGTTCGTGTGTAGTATATACAAATATTATATGCGACTTCGCAAAAAAGGGTCTTCGCACTACCGGGAATATTGGCGTCCCAGTGCGAAAACTCTATTATAAATAAGTCGGTCATTTCAATATGGCCCGCCTCATTCTATGTGTATTTTTACACTTAGTAGTTTAGATTAAAATTTACCCTCTATCGAGAACGAGAAGAATAATTGTCAAAAATAATTATTGTCGAGAAGAATAAATGTTAGGCAATGAGTACCGAAGCAATGACCCGCTCTGGGGCAGTCCCAAATTTTCACGAGCTTAGCCGGATTTTAAACTTAGCCTGCTTAGCTGATCAGTAAAGTTGTATATCCAAATTTAATTTCTTATGGCAATCATTTTTTATGGTGGCTCATCATCGATGAAAAGTGATGGTACTTGTGTATGGTTGGGACCCTCTTAAGCTGACGAACCAGGCGTCATAACGCACCGTCATGTCATTATTACAGCTGATACTAATCACGACGCAAAGTAATGCGAGCACACATCGCGGGTCTAAACTGGTAAGGTACCCCGAAGTACCTCACCAAACCCGTCTGCTATATACAAATAAACATTCCTTTACATTTCATGGTTAATAGTTACCACAAGTAACAAATCAAGATACCACGAATAGTGATGGTAGTTCCGGACCGGTAATGTACCTTGAGTTACCTACCACATGGTTCCGAGCAGAAACGGATTATTAAGTTATACGTGAATTACAATTATGATTAATAACTAAATCATGTAAGTTTCACATGATCAATATATAAATCAATGATAGTCATAATAATATTCACAAACGGTACAGTAAGAGACGAAGTTCGCTTAAATTAGATAACTAATATAATATGTTGGTGCAATTACCATATAACCACAAATTATTATCCACAAATAAGCGAACGAATGAAAATGTCAACGCCAGCAGTTGGGTTGATATCGGAACAACAAGTGTCAAAATGGTTGCAGTAAATATAGAAACGTTGTAAGACTACACTTTTTTTTGTGGTAAAATTATAAAAGAACGACTGAAAAATAACAATGTGGTGCCCATAGGCATAGACACCCCCCAAGGAAAACGGAATCGGTGAAGAGACAGGCACACCCCCCAGAAAATATAAAAAATTTTTGTCGGCTGTATGCTATATAAGATGTGGACGTCAGAAACCTTCCTTGTTAGCAGAAAGTGACTTAAAAGATAATTCTGTGACGGTGTAATTTTTTATTTCAGTTATTATTTGATTCATAAATCCATTTAATATTAAGTACTTACTTTACACATGGCCTCCAACTGACATAGCCATGGGCGGCGAAATTGCCCGGGAGTGGGAGGTGACACCCCCACCCAGTCTGGGGGTGCGGCACATTCAAACACTCCCATAAAATTTACCACTAGTAGACCGTAATACACCCCAGGACAGGTCACCCCCCCAGTCACGAAAATAGATCGCCGCCCCTGGTGGTGCCGTGGAGTTGAGTTGCGGTCAGTTAGGGATTCGAAAACAAAAGTTTGAATTAAATTATTCTATTTTCCAGATTTAGAGGAAGGTGATGTAATTTTTGGTCTCATTAAGAATCGCAACGTAAGGACTGCAGCAATAGCTAGTGGATATTTAGAGATACCAATTTTTCAACTAGTGTTTCAATAGCTATTAATAGAGCTGTCATCAATGAAGAAAATGAGCAAACTTCTAGATGTACGTAATATGCTAAAAAAATTTTTTTGATTGAAGTCGTTCAAATTTGGGGGGTCAATCCTGATCCGTTTTGCTTATTAGTCCCGTTTACTTACAGCGAAGGGCACTAAAATTTAATTACTTATATTAAAAATAGATGGTTTTAGACCGATTCCCGGTTCGATTAAGGTTCAAATTTATTTAGCGTCAAAAAGATGGCACAAACTTGATTCCTGTTGCATTTTCGGGATATATTTGGAAATTCCACTCTCTCAGAGAAGGTCCATAGGCCAGCCAGCGTTATCTAACAACCAGTATTAATTTTGGCATCGGTATACACCGTTAACAATAGAAACTGCTAAACCTTAGTTTTACCTTATGAAAAATAAAACTCAAATTTGGTTCATATGTTTTACCCAAACCATACTTTTTTGCTTCTTAGCTCGAGCTTGGATAAATTGTTTCTGCCCATGACCTGGCAGTGAATAAATATATTCTAGCCATTTGCCAAATAAAGTTAACTGGTAAATGTGACACTCCATCGAAGTTTTGCAGCACTTCTCAGCGGATCCTTTGATTTTGGAACTCTCAGTGTACTTTAGACGTCAAAGAGCTACACTGATTGTTATACTGCTTCGTTGCTTTATATTTATTGATTTGGGTACATATTGTTGTTTCAACTAGTGATAGCTGGAGATTTTGGCATGCCTTCATATCCGTGCCAACCCTTAGATATTTATCTAAATAGCGGGCAGGATATACTGATTATGCTTGATTATTTTTCAAAATAATCAAGCATAATCCATCTATCTAATCTATCCAGCTTTCATCGATAGTGTAGCCTGATGGCTGTTTTTAATACAGGTCTATTTCAAGTTTTGCCCAATGGTATTAATAACTTCCGTCCATCTATCTAATCTATCCAGCTTTCATCGATAGTGTAGTCTGAGGGCTGTTTTAATACAGGTCTATCGAGGTCTTGCCCAATGTTATTAATAACTTTCGAAATGAATATGATCACTGTGATTTTGTAGCGCGGGTTTGTGAGCATATCTATGCTACTTATATGATCCCGGCTTTTGGATGTGAAATTTTTCGAACAAATTCAGTGCAGTATCCTGCTTTCTGACTAATTATATAAAGCAGAAGTTAACCTGTAGAGCCAATATCGAAGCATCTAGTTTGTTGGTTATTGGTTTTGAATTCAAATGGCGGAAAAATTTCATATTATATAATTCGCTAATCATTTTCTGCAGACAAATTCTGAGACGTCAGGATTTTCTTAATAGAAATTTTTTGGCTATTTTTAGAGACACGGTATGCGAATCGTCCACACCGCACAAGGTTTACCTGACATCATCAGCATGCGACGGGTCAGTTCCAGCTGGAGCCCGAGAACAAATCACAATGCTCATATTGTCAGCGTTTCGAAAAACAGTCGATCTACAGCTGAAGCTACAAAGCTGTCAAGTAGACGACGTATCAAAAATTCTAAGTCAGAGTATTTTAATTGAAGTTTTTTGGCTGTTTTTAGTCAGATGGTATGCGAATCGTCCACACCGCACAATGCTTACTTGACATCAAGCGACAGTTCAGTTCCAGCTGGAGCTCGAGAGCAAAACCCAATGCTCATATTATCAGCGTTTCGGAAAGCATTGGACGATCTACAGATGAAGCTACAAAGCTGTCAATTGGATGACGTATCATGCAAAATGGATGACGATCAGGCTTCTCGACGACAATTTGTGGTAACTAGTGTCACTGTTGCTGCGCAGATGCATGGAGTTGTATGTTGGAAAGCTGATCTAGATGATGATTGGAGCAGCAAAGGTGTAAGTGCTGGATTAAGTGCAAATGTTTGCTGTTTTTTGGACCATTTTATGTTGATATTTTACATTCTGCCTTTCAAACTTTTTACCATTTATCATATCTGGAGTTTTACTCTCAGCCGGGAACGAAGTCTTTCCTTTTGGGTCCAAATTGGCCTTAATTTGTGGTCATTTTTCGGTTGTGGGATAAGACACTGGTTCAAATTGATAGCTTAATGTATACGGTTACTGAAGTGGAGCGGACACTGAAAATAAAAATATGCACAATCATTACGAATCTGTAGAGATTTGCTACAAGTCGAGCGGATTGGGCATGAAACTGTTGTAGAACTACCCAAAACACAGAAACATATCTGCAGCTTTACTTTTGGGTCAAGATTGGACAATTTGTGGTCGGTATGCGGTTATAAGACACTGGATCAAATTGATAGCTTATGTATAAGGTTACTGAAGTGGAGAGGAAACTGAAAATAAAAATATGCACAATCATTACGAATCTGCAGAGATTTGCTACAAGTCGAGCGGATTGGGCATGAAACTGTTGTAGAACTACCCATAATACAGAGTACTATAATGCAACATTTTGCTGGTTTTGCAACCCCAGACAGAACTATTATTTAAACACCAGGATGAATTCGTCTTAATTTTACTTCATATTCTCTGCTGAATTGTACATTGTAACTCTCAAGCTTTTGTAACTAAGCATAGCCAGCTTTGGAGTCAGTTCGAGTAGAGCTGACAACGCACAGAACTGTCGAACCTGGTCCGAGTACGCGGAAAGTTTATACTAAAATGTACATAGCATGTTATCAGACCACCTATATTGGTATTCCAGCCGACTTGGCTGGAAATTTCTTTGTGATAAAACTTTTAGTAGAAGATGCTGGCAGTGAACAATTTTTATAATCTTTACGCAAAACTTATTTAAGCTACTAAAATACGCTGAATATCGAGTCGATAGAACTAGACCACAGCGCAGATTGTGAGATCTGGTTCTGTATTGTATAGCGGATGCTTTTAAACAGCTATCAACTTTTATGCTATTTTAGGTCCCGGTAATACATTCTAATCTGATCACTTGGGAAGATAGTCGTTGCAGCAATGATTTTCTCGGGCAGTTACCGAAACCTCGGTAAGTATATCAACGAAGATTCAGAGATTCGCTTGGGACTATTAAAGTTAGATTAATTTTCTTCGCAATTTCAGTGCAACGCAGTGCCCTCTATATATCGCGAACTCGATTTAGAGGAACGAAAAATTCACAGTAAAGACTGTAAACATATTTATTAAATGAGCTGCCTCTACAACCTCTAATTAAGTCGCATATAACGATTTATAGTAATAATGTATTAACAATGAGGATATCGATTGAGTAACAATCTTTCCATTTCTAGTTCACACGGTTTAATAACTGCATCGGCACTTCAGGCACCAGTGTCGCCTTGTGATGATCTACACATTTGTCACCTGACAAAATTATTTGACGTCATACGGATTGATATCAAAATGAAACGATTTCTTCGTTTCAGTCGGATCCATTGTGGTAAAGCTTTACTTTAACCCTTTCATGCCGGAATTAATTTATGTGTCGTGCAATGTTCGACAAATTCAAGCCTGCGCCGGGCATCGAACCTAGGACGTACGAGCGAAACTTGTGTACGCAAACCACTGAGCTATCTGGGAACTGTTGCTCAGTTCCTTGGAACCTTACAACGTGAGCGAATAACAACGCACGTTCAAACGTACGACAAACTTAGTAAACACAACTCGCAATGTGCGTTAGGCCCATTTGGATCTAGACGGCATGAAAGGAGTAATTTATCTGTTCGTTCCATGCAAAATAAAATAATTATTCCTAAAATCACAATATATAATATCCTTAAGCCTTCATTCGGAACGAGTAGAAATGGAACGTTTGAGTAATGCTTATTCGATTAAAACTGTTTTATTTTGTTACATTGTAGCAAAATTATGCCCAGTATGACTTTAAAGCATACAGAGTATATACAAAACTGTTACTTCGATATTGTTGTCGATACTAACCGAATTTTTGTGTAACTGCGCGCGGAGAGATATTTTGTTGGAACTTTTCTAATTTCTATATGTCGGTGTTTTCTAATCAAACGAAAGAAAAGTAGTTTCATATTCATTGAAATTTAATTACTCTTCCCTTGCAAGCATGTGATGCATATATACGCGTATAATAAATGACTCGATCCATTTCGAACCATCAAAAGTACAACTGCGTCTCGCGAGGCAGTCCTGAATTTCACAAAGTCGGCAAGACTTGGTCAACAACAATAATAATGGCACAATGTCACTTGCTGTTTCGTTATCTGTCATGATATCGGGTTTTTGTCTATTCATTGTACCATGAAACAATGTGTCCTCTCCACGAACCCAAGATTGGGTACTATGGATTTACTAGTGAACACATCGTCGACGGCAATGTTATTGGAGTGAGTTTTCAGTTTAGTCAATGTTTATATTATTTAGGTTGTGTAGTTAAACTAAACACAATCGCCTTGCCTACAGGGGCGTCGCAAGAGGTTGGAAGCTGCCCACACGTTTTGCTAACAAACTTAAAAAAAATTAAGTGATTGAGTTATAACAAAATGATTGTAAACGATTGGCCCATCCTCCATATTTATGCCGCCCCCCCCTCTAATTTTGAAGAGTTTGCGACGCCCCTGTTTCCCTGCCTTCTCATTCACGATTTAGCTTAATCTCAGACGTATCTAGTGCCAATATTTATTTACCATTTCATCGGTGCGTTGTTCACTAGATCAAGTTTGTTGAAACATGTTTTAAATTGTTACCCTATATCTTACCGGTGTTCGGACGTACAATGAAGGAGCCTAAATGTTGCTAATGAAGCCACGAAGTATCCACAACTTGTCTTCGCACGACTTCGAAAGCACCACAAGAGTCAATTAGTGAATTAGTGAAGCTTTAATTGAGTTTATAATTTATTACGAGTTTGCGCAATTGCTCGTGTATGACAGCTGCATTGCGTGTTTTTACCTGTAATTCGTTCTAAATACATTGAATCTACTGCCAAACCATCATTTTCAGTGGTCATACCTTTAAAAAGATCATTTGTTTCAATTCCGTCGGCCATACACAAACGATATCGATAAACTTATTCTCATCGTAGGCACAGTTGGTGACGTTTCACCATTTCTCGTATGATTCCGATAAATACAAGATAGCTCAGCATTGAACCTAGACATTGCGCTCAATGTTCAATCCTTTCCTTCAAGCCAGCTAAATTGCACTGGCTGTGCAATGGCAGTAAATAACAGAGTGGACTATATACTTTGTAGAAATACTTCTTCAGGTATGTAAAATGTTTGAATATGAATTTCACAAGAATGTAGAAGAATATGAAACTTGATCTTTTTCACATTTGTAGGTATGAAGATGCCTTCTTTTTATCTATTGAGAAGGCGTTTGCCTCACGTTTTATTGCGGCTTTGTAAGCTACGCTTAGGTGATTACGAGTATATCTCTTGTCGCCTCATTCCGGAGACGGTTCTTGGAACGTAGTTCTGCGTTGGTTATTAATCTGAAATACACCTGAAACGGAATGTTGAGCTCGATTTTCACAATGAGTTACATAAATGGCTGTACGTCATAGGGATCATCCCGCGAGAATTCGTACTGACGTTACAAAGAAACACTTTCCAAATGCCTGACAACGTAGGACAAAACACTGTATCGTTACAGTCGACCTTACGTGACGGGGAAATGGGTATAATAATGCTATACTTTCGTGATATTTTTTATGAAATTTCGTATAATCATGATGGGAAGTTTATCTGTTTTAGTTCAGGCTGTAATCCGGCATTCTCGGGCTACGGTTGCGTTAGCCTAGCGTGGTTGGCCCAAAATTCCCAATCACCGCAATCATCGAAATCAACACATTATTGCGAACAGTTCAATCACACTGGAACTATTGGCGATTTTGTAATTCAATGTATTTCGACACCGAATGGGTTTGATTTTGGATCAGCTCGGCGTTCGACAACGGTCGAAATGCAATCGGCGGTTCAGAATGCTCGAGCAAGCTCAACTACGTCGATTAGTGCTCAGATGGCAAACAGCTGGGGATATTACGATCGTACGAGAGGAGAATGGGACCTAGACGGGCAAGTTAAGCAAACCTAAATAAGCAGCTCGCTATACAGTCAATTTATGAGTTTCATTTAAACTATACAATGTGTTGTTGATTACAGATATTATACGTATGTCATAGACCCACTGTTTATGGCCTCTGCATTTAAAACTGTATTTTGTTTAATGTTTTACAATTTTTACGTATCAAATAAGAGGCCGCACTAGTCAGGAAGCTTCAATCTAGATTTTGACATTTTATGAAACGACTCAGAGCAGCATGTGAGTCTAAAATGCTAGCTCATAGAGCCGGCTAGTTGTCAATGCGGTGAAATAAAAAGTTTGAGCCATGCTTCATGAAAAAGCTGCCATTAGCCGCGATTCGATTCCGGACTAGCATATGTGTGAAAATGGAGAATCGCCATAGCTTAATTTTATTTGGCTGATTTCCGTTAACCCACAGTCGCTTTTCTGCGAACTCACGGGGACCAATGAAGATTTTGCTAAGCATTTACTAACATCCGTTGATAAAAATCCTTCAAACCTGTAAATTTCCCATTAAATTTTTAAAATACGATCCGATTTGGGACTTCGTTGCATCTGATTCGATCCGGGAAGACTAGGTTGTAATGCACCAAAACGTTTGCTGTATTTGCACGGTCGATATTCTTCACACCGCATCAGATAAAATTGTGTATGCGCTATTGAATCCGATGCATTGTGATCCCGGCATAATTGTAGTGAATGGAGACTGCAGTAGCGTCGCGTCCACGTCGGGTCGAGCATCGTCACAGATCCGATTCGGGTCGTCGTATCAAAATCGGGTCCAGCGATGGACCCAAGATGTCATCGCATATCATGCTCTATCTGTGTGCAGTACATAATTTTGCACAATCCTAACTTAAGCTTTGACGGACACGACTGTGATCGATAAAAATGCTTGTGTAAATAGCATGTTTTATATTAAGTATAAGTACAGCTCAATATATATTGGAATGACACAGATATTTTTAAACATCATTTACTGTTTTTATGCCGGATATTTTGTACTGTACATACAGAATAGATAGAACATCGGCTCGGGACCGGGTCAGTCGGCTTCCAAAATTTGGATCCGAAGTGGTCTTTAGTACGTCATTGTTAACCTTTCTGGATGTATTACAATTTTCAAAGCACCAGCCACAACTGCTGCTGATGTTATAAAATGAAATCTGATATTTAGACTAAACTTGATCGAAGGGTTTCCCATCCATTTGTTACCGCAACCAACTCCGCTTGAATTAGCGCAACCCCGAATGATTTGTTCAAATTCACCATGGATAGCTGGAACATTGCTAGATCAATCGTTTAATGGACATTCGATTATGGTAACCGGAGCGGCGTTGGGAGATTGTCAGGCATCGACGTTTGCTCAAATTGGAACGAACTTGGAAAATGCTGCTGGTTAGTGATGTATAGCCCCATGGTTATAGGTGATTTCACACTAATCCAAGACTTTCGTGCTCATTGATTTCGCGAAACGTTGTGTTGACTGCTTTTATTGTGCTGTATTTGACGTGTGTTGTTACTTGCAATAACCATGCAGAACCCCGTAACAGCTCCAAGATAGCTCAGTGGTTTGCGTACATCGTTTGCAACAATATAATTGGGTTCAACTCTCGGCAATTGTTTGTCTAACATTCTATTATAGGGAAATAATTCGGATTAGAAAGCGGTAATTTATGGCGATTATTAATTGAGTTTAGGTTTGAATTTTCAATATCCTCCTTTCAAATTATCACATCGTGGTGTATATACTTTCCGCAAGATCATTTTGTTAATATAGTACAAAATTTTGGATATAATATAGGCCTACTAAAATTTTTTTAAACACACATCAAGATTAAAATTCACGTTAATCCTGCGTTGAATTATTATAAATATGGTTGTAATTAAGTTTTTAAGACTTAATTGACTTAGTTGGCAAACTTTAAAGGAAAAACATGATGTCTTAGTCTTTAGAACACATTAGAAAGTGAAGAAAAACACATACGTTAAGAGAAGGTACTAAATAGAATCTTTTAGATTTAATATAATTTTGATGAATAAAAATCTGAACATTTGGGAAATGATGCCTCTGCAGTACAAACAAAGGACGACCTAGCAATAATCATGCCGCAAAAGACTTTACTTTAACAAGTAAACTCAAGGTGCGTTCACGCGTTGCAACTTCCGGATGATTTTAACTTCAAAATTTGTCTCAAATTTGTAACTGAAAAACGGCGAATTGTAATACCGCCAAATGCAAAATCGAAATTTCAGCTCAAAGATTGTCAGTCATTGATGAATGGTTTAAGGAATAGCTCTGAAAACGTTGAACAGTGTTCAGTCGTTCAAATTCACCAAAAATTCAAAAATGCTTTCAAATTTTGTTGAGATTTGTTCAAAATTTGAAATTTTAATCTGATTTTGAGCTAAAAATTTTAACGTGTGAAATCGCCATGATTTTCTGAAACAAAGCTGTTTGATGGTGCTTTAGTTTTAGTCCGAAACTTATATTTTTATGTGAAACTGGTCCTTGCATTATAAAAGCAAGGCTTTAAAACTATAAAGGTGCAAATTTTGAAATAACTTGTTTTTATGACACCGCTGAATTCAAAATCTTACATTTTGTTTTCAAAGTTAATTCAATTTTCAATTTCTTCTATACATCTTTTATTTATATAATTTATGCTATCCACGAGATACACGAAGAAGCAAGACGTTACGTAGCAAACGTTTTCTTTAAATGAACTAGTTTTGTGACCAGTGTTTCCTGTCATTAGTTATAGGTTTCGATGTGCGGCCTTGTCGACAGCTGACCGAGCGAGTAGAAATCATAATCTAAGCCATGTTTGACCTCAAATTGTGCCTTTGCACGTTAATATTTTTCCATTTTGGAAACACGCGGCATATATTTATACGGCAATCTCGATTGTAAAATCTGTGATTAGAAATCTGTAAAATTAACACCTAAAATGTATTTTGTTTTACGACAATAAAGTATTGACTAATAAATGATGTTGACGCTCAGTGTAAGGTTACAGTGTTAAGGTTTCTGAAAATTCAATCAACGTGAGTTTTTGTTTGATGCCTGTGTTTTGTTTTGTTCTCTATAAAATCAACCTAAAGGATTTAGTATCAAATATTCTGACTGTCGCTTTTGTGAAATGATCCACGAGCATGGCTTTGCTGTTATTGGTGCCTACGTATATTTTGAGTACATAAATTGTTATAGGATTCTGGTGGGTATCCGGCTTTTTAATGATGGATATGTATTGATGTATGCTTATTTATATGTTTAGCTGGAGAATTTGAGCCACTTAAGTTGCAAAAAACTGCTTTAAGTAATTTGTAATTATTATGTTAGGGACGTACTTTGTAATTTCAAATCTGTATGGTTGTAGAGATTGGGTCTTTCTGTTTCGCATTTTGTATTTATTTAGCATACTGTTCTAAAAATTCATAAATTAAAATATTTAGTTGTCACTTAATACTATTATAGTTAAGCGTAAAATATTCAGCCAGTTTTAGCGCGTCAACTGTTTAAAGTCTAACGCCTTTTGTCATACATTAATTTTAGTTCTAAATATTGGTACATCAGCACAAATTGCTCTTCCGATGTCGAGCGGCACTTTGAAGTTAGATGTTCTTGACAAATTACCTCGGTCGATGGAAATTTGGCCCTATTTTTGGTCCCAAGCAATGCTAACTGGTGCCTCGCTAAACGGCGGCAACGTTCTTGATGCTTTTGTGGACTCAGTGTCACGATGGTCTTCATTCCTATCTGGTAGCTATCTTCAATACAATTTTTTCAGCAGGACACGCGGTCAAATTAAACATGGTAACGTTATCACAAACTCGTCAAGTATTCCCTTTTCAGTTCGGATATTATGTATGGAACAGCCGATCAATATGAGCCACTGGTTCAGGGTCTCAATATTAAATTGGGTTATACTTAAAATATCCTAGTTGGATCAGACTATCTGAGCTGGACAAAAGCCTATAATGTTGGATTCGTATCTCTGAGCTGGGTAACTAGATTCTAAACTGAATCAGGATCTCTAAACAGGATCAGCATCTTTTTAAACTGGATATGGTTCTCCCATACTCTCTCAACAGTGGTGGTAATGCAGTTATATTTTGCTTTATAAATTCTTAACATCAATAAATTTGAATATTCTTGTTCGTTTTCGTGTATGTGATTCAATACTAGTTTTCCAAATTTTTTGTAGGGTTTTGTCACTGGCCCATTATTTTTAACTGATCGACTTATTAGATACCTACATAGGTTTACACTGAGATTAATTCTGAAATAAATATTTGTGCCTTTCCCGGCCAGACGCCCGAAGGAAACAGATATTTTAGGTATTAGGAAACTATTATACACATTGTTATGCAGCCTTCATATACAGTTGAAGCATTTGCGTAGCTTACGCACATTTTCATTTTATTCGAATACGAACCGTATTTTACGATGAGACTTTCTATATATCATATTTGTCGATTAAAATGTTGTAGCTATCAAAAGCAACATAAAAGCTGGGAACCAGAGATGGAAACGGGTCACCGGGTCTTATTAGGTGATATCTCTGCCCGGGTCACGGTGTATGACCCGGTACTGATCTAATTTGATTCAAACAGCGACAGCACTATCCCCTGTACTCATCCTAACGGATCATTGTCTCCTGCCATCTTTGTTTCTGCTCTGATCTTCCACAGGGACACAGTTGAAACTCAAGCGCATGTCAACTAGGCCGACCGACCACGATTGCTTTAAATTTGCAATAAGAATCAAAAGAAGGGTGCAAGGTTGGCAAAACGTGTTGGGCAACTTTCTGAGGCATGCCGTGGATCTTAAAACCAAGATTTAAAGCCCTGGACAGCAGATGTGTTTTGCACATCGGTGTCACATTCAACTACTTTCATGTTGTTCGCAATGCGGCACAAGCGACTTCACATTACGATGCTACTTGCAAGACACATACAAATAATGGCTTATATTTGGCTTAAACACCTGCCTACTTTTGTCCACGACAGTAGTGTCTTGCTAACGCATTGCCAAATACACATTGTAATTCGTCTGCAACAGGAGGGTTTTTCAAAGCAGATATTCAACTGTTTTAGTCGTTCTTTTACAAATTTTTAGAACTTTACTATACATTATCTACTTTGAAAATTGCCTTGTCATTAGCTTGACCGTTTCACTGGCTCAGTAGCATAGCCGGGTCACCGGGCCCTGGGTCGGAACCACCACCGGGTCACAATATAGTGACCCGATTTCATCTCTGCTAGGTATATACTATAAAGCTTATTCTGATACCTGGTAAAATAACTTAAAATAACTCAAAAATATATATACGTATGTGTAAAAGTACAGTGTGCCAAACGATCTATATTTTGAAAACAACAGCAAAGACTTCAGTGACTCGAGGTTTTATTCAGTTTGGGGTTGTTGCGCCGAATTTAATGAGTTTTCAAGATTGAGTAAAAGTCGTGGAGCGTTTGATTCTTGACTATTGGTCTGAGCGATTACTCAAAACGTCGTCACTATTTGCGGAAGTATTGCAAGTGTTAATGTGATTGTAAACCGCAGAATTGTATAGCTGGTTATTATTAAGCTTTTTCCGGTGCGAGCAGGGATGCCAGTGTGTTGAGCATATCCTATCACGCTAATAACAGGAGAGCTAGCGTGCACTCCGCCGCACAAACATAAGGATGTAACTTACTGTTTTTCGTTTTTACAGATACAAACATTCCGAAAGAACAAGCCTGGGTGAAACTGATGTCTGCATTGCCTGAATGTCCTGACGACAGTGGTGATATTCCGTCGCTTTCGATTGATCCCCGGTTATTTGGAGAACGATTCGATGCGGAAAAGTTTCTAAAACTAAATTTTATCCACACTCAAGGGGCACCGAATCACAATGTTGTTACAATTTTTGATTCATTTATTCGTGGAATTATTCACAACTTGTGCTTCACAGTTGTTCCGCCTCATTTTTTGATCAATGTTTGTCGTGTGGAAACGTTGATTTGTTGCGGTCTCGCTGCGAAGCCATGGCTGTTTAGCCGGATTAAAGCTTTCTATGACAAGCATTGTACCGTCATCAGGCGTGGCAACAATGATGCCAGTGGACTGAAATTAAAAATCATTCCCGGGTCTAAGTGTGACGCCGCGTATGGGGCAGCACTTTATGGCTCGAAAACAATTTTGTCAAAAACTGATGTTTTGTAGTTAGTAGTAGGAAAAAGGCCGGTTCTGGGGCACTTGATTAATGGCCTGTCAAATTTTTAAGGGAAATAATGATTAATTACCCCAGAGGGCAATTAATCATTTTTTGATCGGTCACGTCATCTGGAGGGTAATTAATTAGCATATCTAGCTAATCAATTTCAGCGCAGCTGTCAAACCCAACAGTCCCAGCACAGCTGTCAAACCCAATAGTCCCAGCGCAGCTGTCAAACCCAATAGTCCCAGCGCAGTTGGGTTCTCAGAAGCGAGGATAGTGACTAATTAGCCCAAAGGGTAATTATTCATTATGTGAGATTGTATAAAATAATGATTTATTAACAAATAAATAGTCCTACCGCAGCCATCGGCCTCAGCCATAGGTCAAGCCTACGGACAACCGTGCCCAGCTGCGACAGGACACAAAGACACAAAATATATTACAATTCGCTGCAACTCCACATCGGATCGTTCTGAGTTTTAATAAATATACTTTCATCTCCTTGCTCCAACACATATCTTTGCCTGAATTGTTATGTGCAACAAAATCATTATCGTCCAAGTTCAGGATAGGCAGAGGCTTGGTATCAAGCAAGATGTCTATGTCTTTCATTGTTTCACTTTCTTCCTGCAGTTGGAGCAATTCGGGACACCACTGTTTATAGCTTGAATGGGAGCTTGAATCATCGCCGTAAAATTGGAATGGTATACCATCAGATTCGATACGTTGCACATTACGAAAGTTGATGAATTTTAGCAATAATGCGTCGCAACGTTCTAGGTTTTCCAATGGTTCCAGCGTGTTTTCCCACTGTACCAGCGCCATATGCTGCCCATCATCGTTCTCATCCTAAAACGCAGTGTGCTGTCATTTAAAAAACCTAGAACGTTGCGACATTTGTGCTAAAATTCATCAACTTTCGTAATGTGAGACGTGTGGAATCTAAATCAATTTATACCGTTGCATTTTTACGGCGATGATTCAAGCTCCCATTCAAGCTATAAACAGTGAGTCTCAAATTGTCCAACTGCCCAGGAAAGAAAGTGAAACAATGAAAGACATAGACATCTTGCTTCAGAATACCGAGCCTCTGTATCCTGACTTTAAAAACGAGATGATGATTTTGTTGCACATAACAATTCAGGCAAATATGTTGGAGCAAGGAGAATGGGAAAGTATATTTATTAAAACTCAGAACGATCCGATGTGCAGCGACTGTAATATATTTTGTGTCTTTGTGTCCTGTCGCAGCTGGGCACTGTCGTAGGCTTGACCTATGGCTGACCAATACAGTAGGACTATTTATTTGTTAATAAATCATTATTTTATACAAATTCACGTGAGTGAATAATTACCTTTTGCACTGACTAGTCACTATACTCACTACTGAGACCCAAGCTGCGCTGGGACTAATATGGGTTTGACAGCTGCGCCTAAAGCTATAGGGTAACAGTGTGCTGGGACTGTTGCGGTTTGACAGCTGCGCTGAAATTTTTAGATATGTTAATTAATTACCCCTCCACGTGACCGATCAAAAATGATTAATTGCCCTATAGGGTAATAATCATTATTTTATTAAAAATTGACAGGCAAAACAACTCGGCCCTTTCCTACTCTTAACTACAACGTAGTTTGACGAAATTGTTTTCGAGCCATAAAGTGTGCCATACGCGGCGTCACACTGACCCAAAATAATTTTTAATTTCAGTCCACTGGTCATCACGCCTAATAACAGAGTTACGAATACTGTGTCGTGGAAAGCTTCAGTGCGGCTAAACAGCCCATGGCTTCGCAGCGAGACCGCGACAAAAATCAACGTTTCCGCACGACAAACATTGATCAAAAAACGAGGCGGAATCTGTGAACACAAGTTGTGAATAATTCCACGAATAAATGAATCAAAAATTGTAACAACATTGTGATTCGGTGCCCCTTGAGTGTGGATAAAATTTAGTTTTAGAAACTTTCCGCATCGATGCGTTCTCCGATAAGACCGGGGATCAAGGGGAAATATCACCACCACTGTGCGGTGCAGGACGTTGGGCGAGATGCAAAATTGCTTCACCCCAGCTTGTTCTTTCGGAATGTTTGTATATATTAAGAAAACGAAAAACAGTAGTTACAGTGCCTGCGGCGGAGCGTTTATTTAGCGTGATAGGATATGCTCAACACACTGGCATCCCCTCTGCGCACCGGGAAAAAAAAAGCTAATAATAACCAGCTCCTCTCGGTTTGCGAGATCAGCGCATTAACACTTGCAATACTTTTCCGCAATGGGTGACGAGACATTTTGAGTAATCGCTGGGATTCCCGAATAGTCAAGAATCAAACGCTCCACGAGACTTTTACTCAAAAATTCATTAAATTTCGGCGCGGCAAAAACCGTAAAACCTCAGAGTCCACTGAAGTATTTTATTGTTTCAAAAATGTGCAATCGTTTTGCACACTGTACTTTTACACATACGTATATATATTTTTGCGTTATTTTACAAGTTATTTTACCAGGTATGAGAAAATAGTTTCATCCCTGTACCTAGGCCAGAGATGAAATCGGGTCGCATTGCTGACCCCGGTGGTGGTTCCGACCGGGGCCCCCCCCTCCGCTGCTGAGCCCGGTGAAACGGTCAAGCTAATAGACAAGGCAATTTTGCCAAAAGTAGATCATATAGTAAAAGTTCTAAAAATTTGTAAAACAGGCACTAGAAACATTGAATACTGCTTTGAAAAACCCTCCTGTAGGGACGAATTACAATGTGTATTTGGCAATGCGTTAGCAAGACACTACTGTCAGTCAACAAAAGTAGGCAGGTGTTTAAGCCAAATATAAGCCATTATTTGTGTGTGTTGCCAGTAGCATCGTAATGTGAAGTCGCTTGCCATCCGAACAACATGAAAGTAAGTTGAATGTGACACCCAAACTGCAAAACACATCTGCTGTCCCAGGCTTAAATCTTGGTTTTAATTGCCAGCGGCATGCTAAAAAGTTTGCCAACACTTTTTTGCCAACCTTGCACCCTCTTATTGCAAATTTAATACGGCCTAGTTAACAGTGCGCTAACTTTCAACTCCCCTATTGGAAGATCAGGTGCATTGCAAAGCAATGTATAATGAAGTGTTAGAAATAGGTGAGATTTTATGGTGTCAGTCATACTATTTGGAAGTACTATTGTGTAAGTTGTTACTGACGCCGTTATTAAAATACAAAATTTATACATATATTTATCAACCGTAGTTACATATATGGTATGGTGTTCTTTTTCGGAGATGATATTGAAAACATTTTGTAGATTGGTGCTATCATAGTATTCAACAAGTTTCCATGTTCCGCAATAAGTTTCCAAACACTCAAATATTGTCGTCCCGATAGTCTTTCTGTTTTTCATGTTATTGATGGCGGCTGCCTCTTCAGCATTACATCACTACTGGTACTGGTCCTTGGGTTTGATCAGCACCACTGATTTCTAAATGCGGATATTCTTGGTTGCGGAATGTTGAGAAATTGTTATGCCAAGGATTGAAGATTTTGGGTGGATCATACAAAACCTATATACATATATTCTTTCTTTGTGCATTATTTTATTTTGGCAATATCCTGAGTGGCTTGGGGACGAAAGCCGGCAAGGTTGTCGAAGATTTTTTGTTAGTTTTGTTTTATTTGCCCAAATCTGCGTATCTTTGCATCTGGGCGTTTTTTGATGAAAACGACAAGCTTTTATTTTGCTACAAGTTTCGATTTTCTAAATATGTTGGCAGTCTGTTTCTTCATTGCATGCTCGCCATTTCTATTATAATATTGCCGACTTTTGTCTCCGTGATGGTTCATTTGCACATCTTTGTCCCACCGCCAGACCTGTTTGTCGATGAGTGGCTCCCATGTCCTTTCATGACAAATGTGTTTTGCACTTGCAATGTCAAAGAGCTTCAATTTCAAACGTTGCGTAGTGGAAGGAGGAAATCCAAGCTCACTTATTCAAGCGCCTCTTTCAATTCCGCGGAGCGTTCGCTGAGTTTCCACTGTTTGAAGTGTGCTGTATTCGAGATGACTTGAGTTTTCTTTGCATTTGAATTGGATGTCCATAAAGAATGGTTGTGGAGAGCATCATTGTTTGATGGTATGATTGACAAATTTTTCAGAAATTAAGGTGGCCCGTTTTACACCAAACAGGACTCAGTTTAGATTATACGTTCCTTACGGGACGAGGTTATCAGTGTTGCTCGCTTTTCTACAAATGAGTTGCACAAGTGCTATTGCGTATGCTCTGCACAATCTGAAATTCATTCGCAATATCGCAAACCATGACGCCCTGAGCTGCTCATTTAACTAACCAAAAGTCAGGACATGTTTGGTAGGTTAACTGTTTTTAACATATATTGTAATATATATCTATAGGTTTATATACATTTGTAGTATTCAATGAATATATATATATATATTTCTAGGTTTGAATCTTACCACTGTCAATATTTTCTGATGTCCTCAACTATCATGTTAGCTTCAAAAATATACATTCGCAACGGCGTCTTCAAATGTCGCTTTTGCTATATATGTTTTTGGCTTCGTAAATTTTGTTTTACAATAATTTATCGTTGAATCGTCGCAAAAAGTCGACTATCACATCCGATTCCCAGTAGTGTTGTATACGATTATTAACAGTCTACGGAGACCACATTAATGTAGTTGATTTGAGACATCAAGGGAGTATGTTTTATTATTAGGTAGAGATATTTACGAACGTATAATTGCGTGCTTGTGAATGTGTTTATTTTGCAGCTTGGTACAAATGATATAAAATTATAATTTTAAACAAAATACAGTTATGAAGACGTTCTATTTGGTCAGCCTTTCGTAAAGCATTAGGCATAAACTAAACCACGATATGGCATCTAAACTCAAGACCTCAATAATCTCAACTTTAAATATTGGTTCATTTACCATAATGCCGCTTGGTAGCTTATTTGTTGAAATATAAAGCCTTAGCCAGGAACGACAGCAAGATCATTATGTACGCGCCCACAGTTAAGGTTAAAATCCGATCATAAGGACCTTGTGCAAGAACGGCCATACCATACATGCTGACACTTCGAGGTGACGAGGGACGATTGGGGAGGGGGCGGTTACAAGGATCGGGGAGAGGACGGATGGGGGGATGGGGAGGTTACAAGACTGCCGACATTCTCACCCCCGTCGCACAATCATTTTTTGCCGCCAATTTTTGCCAAATTTTCGCTAACTCTCCACTAGTTCTGCAGAACTGAGTTTGTGGGTGGGTTTGCCGACATTTTGAGCAGGGTAGGGTAGTACCCTCAAAGGGACGGGATCCGAGGCCTCAGGGGGTAGCTCCCTGAACGAACGTTTGCTTCGTCGTATTGGCTATACTCCAAACATTGGGGACGTGTGCCTGTCAACCGCGGAAATGTTATCATGTCGGAGATGTTGCAATGAATGACGGTATTAAAATACATTCCGGATGAACCAGCAGTCTTGCACGGTAATATAATATTGTTAGAGGAGGCCGTGGTATTTAAGAGTTGGTTTTTTAAGCTAATTTGTAAATTTTCAAGGATTCGGAGCGTTTAGGGTAAGTGTGATTTAGGCTGTGTTGCGCGATCCATCACCACATCTGTCTAAGTTGGGATTTCTGTCAGAAATTTGTATGTGTTTGTAAACAGCTGAATTTTCGATATCAAGATTTACTTTTTATTAACTTTTTAGTCTGTTCTCGGAGACACTCCAGTGGCTTATTAAATGACTCGATCACATTAAGCACAAGTTTAATAGTAGATGTGTAGATGATACATTTGCAGTTTTCGAACAATCTCGCACTTCGCGACCTGAGTATTTACTGTTAAACGGTTTTTAAAAAATTCAACACACAGAACGACTCTTTCGAATTCAGTGTCGAAAATGAACGAAATAATTTCATTTCGTTTCTGTACAAAATCACTAAAAACAACCTGAAAATTGTAATATCTACGTGTAGGAAACCAACTTTTTCAGGTTTATTAAACAAGTTCGATTCATTCGTGTACCCGCGATACACGGTTTACTCAACCTTCCGCTGCACCGATCCGTCCAAATGTGGTAAAACTATAGTTTAATTCATCAGGAGGTTCGTTTCTCTCACAAAATGTTTAGAAATTACGGTTTCCAATTAATTTAATTGACAGCTTCATCAAAACTTTCATCAATAAATGATTGCGAAAAGGTCATGCTTCGACCTCAACAGCTTCCGAAACTTAGGTCGCAACAGCTTCCGAAACTTAGGTCGCAACAGCTTCCGAAACTTAGGTCGAAACTTAGGTCGAAACTTAGGTCGAAACATAGGCTGTAACAAACTTTTTTATCAAATTGTCAATTGTTGGCTTTCAATGGCATAAATTTTGAAAATCGTTATTGTTCAAAAAATGGTTTTCCAAATATTTAAACTCACGTTGTCTTCTCCAAAATATTACCTTGTATAACAACCACTATACATGTTTTGATTGCTAAGCAAGTTACATCGGCTCTACTTGCCGAAACCTCGCTCCAGTATTATTACAACTAAATTGGAAAAGTGGACAAATTTGACTATTTTCGGTCTCAAAATTCAGCATTTATAAAACATTATATGTCCCACAGGGTTAAATACATACTCACTGCGGGTTCGTTAATGAAACTATAGGTGTCGAAGGTCCGTCGGCTTAAGGGAGATAGTTCGTTTCGGCAGTAGACCAGGGGGTGTAAATTTCAATAGCAATACGTACCTGAACGAAGTAGAGGCACA
>JASANE010002749.1:0-10366 GCA_030248225.1 Trileptium ribeirensis
TATTTTGTTGGTGTTGCTTTAGTTCAGTTACATCTATTACTCGCAACATTACTGTCGTGAAGCAACTTTGACGCTGACTGGCACAATAAACGTCCATGAACATTTACTTTATAAAAATAAGACCACGTCATGTTTAGGTGCGGTATGTTTCGCAATGAAAAAAGCATCGAACGGGGTGAGGTGTTCGGGAACCACAGCCAGGATTAGGCTTAGTAAGTTTAACATTAGTACATAACCTTATAGGTTTAGGCTATACACGCTAGGATCTGAGCCGCTTGAGCTTGACTAAAGCTTTTTTTATGTGTGTAGGTGCAAAGATTGCGCATGATATTGTAGTAATTCAAGTTTTCAAAACTATCGTTAATACTTAACAGTTATTGAATAGTACTTAAATAATTACAATTACTAAGTTAGCAAAATATAATACTTAGAAGTCAACAGTTTGTTTTGTGGTGATAGTTGTTACAAGCTAGATAATATGATTGGCTTTGACTAGTTCATTGCATAGTTGACAGAAGGAATGTACGCACCGTTGACATTAAAACTAGAAAGCGATCTGGCCTTGGGGCATTGGTAGCAAACGCAACACTTTCTTCAGATGGTAGCAAACGCAACACTTTCTTCAGATAGAAGCGGTATTTTCATTAGTGCTTATGCGTCGTTCACATTAAATTGCGTGCACCTACTGCACACGGTTACGCAAAGAACCGCAGTGTTCGTTACACTGCGGTTGCCGCTACATTGTAACTTCAATCTTATTTCTCGCTACAAGCTTCGTGCAACAGTTGGCACTTTATAACGACGCCTGTGGCGAGCGATTACAGTTGACGTTACACGGCTTGTAACAACAATGTTAGAAAAAGCACGCCTAGTGTAACGTCAATAACGATTGCCCCGCGATGGTGTAATGAGGACTAAGATTTTTGCACTGCAGCTGTAACAGAGATCCTAGTAGCTGCACAGCAGTGAAACAACAGCTGAGAAAAATGCACGCCAGATTTGTTACACAAACAGAGATTATTGAACGCTGGTGTAAACGAGCAGCTAAATTTTTTTATCAAAACAAAGGTAGATGCAGCATGCGTAACAGAAACCGAAGATGATGTAACTGGAAATGCAGCGTATTAAAAACCAAGGTATCTGCACCATACGTAATAGAAACCGAAGGTGATATAACTAGAAAACAGACTGCTGGACTGCGACTGTATAAAATCAGGCTTGGATGTCCATTAATGTTGTTAAGTGTTTCTGTACCAGATTTATAGAATGTGATTTTGATGGTTTATCATAACTACGTAAAAGTAGAGGAAGGATCAACCCCGATTGCACAGCGAACGGTATTACTGTGAGAAAACGACGTTTGTAGTCTCATATATGTTCATTCAAACGAATCGAGTCGTCATTTTTGCAAGCAAAAACACATCGGCGAACACATACTATTTTAGTTTATTCCGCAATAAAATGGTCGACCATAAACTACAGCTTTATAGCAATACTAAATTCAGTATATAAATAATCACTTTCAAAATTGAATGCACAACGTTTATGTGGCAAAACGATATAAATAGGCAGATATCGTATTACAGCTATTAGGCTTCGTTGCACTCAATTTACTGTTGTCCAATCCGAGATTTTGACCATAATGCTCATAGGGGTAGGGGTTAACCCCTCCCGATGCGTCGAGCTTGCTACCTATTACCGCCTATCGGCTGACTCCCTTGGAGGCCGACGGGCCACCCTCCACCCAAGGATCCGACTACTACCCTGTTACCCCAGACGTCAAGCTTGCATGATTTAGAAGTGGTTAGCTGTTAAGTCACTCAGAAATTATCATATACAGTTTTGTCTCTATAAGCTTAAGAGTAAGTCTTAACCTAAGCCTGTACCCACAATTAAACGTTAAATTTTTTCCTACGGTAATCTTGTCATGTTCCCGTCTGTTATAGGCAGACTTGAGATTATTCCAATGATAATAACTGTGGGTTCGGTTTTATTTCGAAACAGCACTTGAAATAAATGTCATGCCGCCGCTCAAACAAGAACAACTCGAAAACGATTACCTACTGGAATGTATCAAATTCCAGGTGCACGACATAAATACAGCCTTCAGATTTGACTTTGAGCTAAAGAAGTGAAGAGATTTATGTTTTGAAATAATTGCCGATCTTGCTCAATGTATTTTATATATTATTAATACTACATTCAATTATTACTGTGTTAAGAGTGGTTATTTATATACTGAATTTAGTATTGCCATAAAGTTGTACGTTATGATCGGTCGTTTTATTGCGGAATAAAATTAAAATAGAATGTCTTCGCGCATAACCGTTTTTTGCTGGAAAAAATGACGAATTGATTATCTCGAACGTACCTGAGACTATAAACGTCGCTTTCTCGTAGTAATACCGTTTGCTGTGTAATGGAGGCTGAACCTGCCCTGATTACTACGTAATTATGATAAACTTTCAAAATCACAGTCCATAGACCTGGTACAGAAATACTTAACAGCATTTATGGACATCCACCCTTCTTTTATTCCTGATTTTGTGCAGTATATGTGCAGCAGTCTGTTTTCCAGTTACATCATCTTCTGTTTCTGTTACGCATGGTGTAGCTACCTTTGTTTTGATAAAAAAATTTAGCTGCTCGTTTATACCAGCGTTCAATAATCTCTGTTTCTGTAACAAATCTGGCGTGCATTTTTCTCAGCTGTTGTTTCACTGCTGTGCAGCTACTAGGATCTCTGTTACAGCTGCAGTGCAAAAATCTTAGTCCTCATTACACCATCGTGCAGCAATCGTTATTGACGTTACACTAGGCGTGCTTTTTCCAACATTGTTGTTACAAGCCGTGTAACGTCAAATGCAATGCTCGCTACAGGCGTCGTTATAAAGTGCCAACTGTTGCACGAAGCTTGTAGCGAGAAATAAGATTGAAGTTACAATGTAGCGGCAACCGCAGTGTAACGAACACTGCGGTTCTTTGCGTAACCGTGTGCAGTAGGTGCACGCAATTTAATGTGAACGACGCATTAGTTTATAATTCGTCTTGCACTTAGTTTTTGCTAGGGGCGGCGCTTATACCAGTGATGCAAGTTTGTTTCTCAGAGGTCGGTCCCATTCGGTGCGGACCAGTGCAAAGTGGGCCAGTCTAGCCAGTCTCTGTCACTCAGTAGTATTGGTGGGATTTTGGTATAGAGGGATACAGGAAGGAATTCATTTGCCCTACATTGATCTCTATTGCCGAGCATCATGCTAAAACGCAACTCCTTCGGTGGTACAACTCATACTCCGACACGTCTGACAAAATAACCATATATACATAATAAGTTATAACCATAATAACAGTTATCGGTCCAAATAACCCTGATCCAATGTTGACTAGTTGACTGCGGAAGTTTTCTACCGTTGAAAATTGAAAATAATTATATTACTATCACTATACGTACTCTCCATACTGACAGGATGGATAGTTTTATATCTCTTAGTTCGTTACGTGTTGCTAATTGAATATTGTTAACCAAATATCTCGTCAGCTGTCAGCCCGTCTGCCATATTAAAAGCGCACTGAAACTAATTGGTTAACGCATACATGCTGACCCTCCGAGGTCTCCGGAGGTGGGTAGTCGGGGTCAGCGGGAGGATGTCGCCTCAGGTGGGTAGATGGAAGAGGCCGTCGAGAGGATCGCCTATTTGGTACTGAAAATACTTTACGATCTCCACCCACCCCCGGTCAGTATCCTTGTAAATGCAGGCCGATACCATTAGTTATATGTGTTCTTTGTTTTCAATTTTCCCGACTATGCATCGAGTAATGCCTTTGCACAAACGTTATGATATAATGTAGAGCAGAACATGCCTAGAAGATACATACCTTCTCCAGCTGAGAAAAGCCATTTTTAATCAGGCATAGCAACACAAAAGAACCTAAAACAAAGTGCATTTTTTCCAAGTTATTTCACGCAAAACTGGCGCAAAATGATATTAACTATCACAATTTCCGTCGCCAAGATCGTTAAAATAAACAACTTCGTAACAGTTTTGTCATTTAAAGGCTACAGAAAGTGCACTACAACAGTACGGTGCTAGTCATAACTTTTACCCGTTTTTAATTTGAAGTATTAAACCAAAAAAATTATTTGTTACGACGTTTCAAAAAATCGGCTTTAAAAATTGCTGCAGCAAAATTAATCACCGCTGCCTTTAGGGCGTTCTCAGTTATAACGTTAGCGTAGGCATCATTCACATTGAAACTACACGGAGTAAGACGGCATTCATCATACGTTCAAACGCGGATCGATTTTATTTACTATATTTTCGTTCGGTAGAATCTGTTTAGAAAAGCATTCGTTTGTTTGACATAACAATCGAGTTATCTCGAAGCTACGTTATTGACAGATTTCTTCAAGGAGCTTGTGCTAATTTACATTAGATAGAAAGTATTGCGCACAGGTTGGTACGATGCAGTTCCATAAACTAGACGTTCTATTAACAATTATGAGTAATGCCTGATGCAAACTAAATAAATAGAGGTGTTCAGAGCCAACACAATATTGGAGATACAGTTGATAACTTTTTAATATCACTACTCATCGACATCAATAATATGTTGAACTTTCATGTTAGCTTGTAAATACCATACATACATTGTCGAACGCACCCATAGTTAACAAAAACACAGGGAAACGATTATTATCTGCTAGTCTATCAGGACTGAACTCGAAAAATTTCTTCCACTTTCCTTTGACTATATATCTCTGTATAATGTTCGTAGAAACACGAAATCCGAAACGGATTTCGAAATATTCTATTTTTGGTTACCCGCCGGCCTAATGCGGCGTTCACGTTATAATGTCCCCGCTGTTTGGAACTTTTGACCCCCTGTAGTCGCAACCCTACCGTATAGATAGTCAGGGTGACACCCATACTGTAAATCAAATGCCGAGGATGTACGACACACCCTTAGCTACTACATTTTTTCTAGACAGTGTCGTAGACACCCTTAGCTACCAATTTGGCGCGACTTAACTATAACGGACAGCGTCTGTAGCTAATGCGGTTTATTAGTCAACTGTCGTGTTGAGTTTTTCCTAAATTCTCGATATTTGTAGCTAGCCCATATGAGCATTGCTCAAATAATTCTGAACACTGTCAATAAAACTGCCAGAAGAAACAGTGTGCCTGACACTGTCGGCAAGTGGTAATACGCGTTAGCTACCGTTGAAAAAATTTATTAAAAACATGGGGTGTCTAAGACACCCTGTTGTCAACAGTGTGTCTGACACTGTGTGGGGTACATAGGTTCCAAACGTTGGGGACATTATAACGTGAACGCCGCATAAATCCCAATAAAGCCTAGGACATTTGGTAATTAGCTTTGGTTGCACAGCAGCTGATGTACACCTCAGCACAATCAGCATATCGGCTTAGTTATCGTAACTGACATATACAAAACCTAAAAACTGTTGATAGTTAATTTAAAAAGTTGTTATGTTATTAATCAAATTTATACCAATGTTTTGAACGAAAAAGAGATCAATCCGACCTAGGGGTTATGGGAAGTTTGATACTCTGGATATACCTGATCTAAAAACGCCAAAGTGAGCCCTATTGTTGCCATAATTTAATTGTTCAACAGTCTACAGCGTTAAGCAGGTTTTGCGACACCCCGATAGAGGTTTGTAACTGCGAAAACATCTAGTTAATCGGGCTAAATAACAGTTAGTTAAATCGGAGAAAACTTTCATTTTTGACTGTGTTCCAAATTTTGACTCATAGTTCAAATATAACGCCCTCGTAAAAGAATCTCAAAATAGTTATCTTTGATAAAAGGATTCGGTAGGGTGATTTGAAGTCCGACTCTTCCGTCAAGACTCTTGGAATCCAAAATTACCAAAATCAAAAAGTTTCCAAGTTGAAACGGATTTTGGCCATCTGGTCAGGAATTTCATTGAAACAGCGTGAAGCTAGGTTTACAAAAAGAACGAAGCTAGGTTTACAAAAAGAACCTATCTATGCCACGTTTAATAGAGGCATTTTACGAAAACTTTTGATTACAAGAGGAGTTATGAGTGACCCACACTATCAAAAATTTGCGCAGTTGTACACTGGGTATACCTGATCTAAAAACGCCAAAGTGAGCCCTATTGTTGCCATAATTTAATTGTTCAACAGTCTACAGCGTTAAGCAGGTTTTGCGACACCCCGATAGAGGTTTGTAACTGCGAAAACATCTAGTTAATCGGGCTAAATAACAGTTAGTTAAATCGGAGAAAACTTTCATTTTTGACTGTGTTCCAAATTTTGACTCATAGTTCAAATATAACGCCCTCGTAAAAGAATCTCAAAATAGTTATCTTTGATAAAAGGATTCGGTAGGGTGATTTGAAGTCCGACTCTTCCGTCAAGACTCTTGGAATCCAAAATTACCAAAATCAAAAAGTTTCCAAGTTGAAACGGATTTTGGCCATCTGGTCAGGAATTTCATTGAAACAGCGTGAAGCTAGGTTTACAAAAAGAACGAAGCTAGGTTTACAAAAAGAACCTATCTATGCCACGTTTAATAGAGGCATTTTACGAAAACTTTTGATTACAAGAGGAGTTATGAGTGACCCACACTATCAAAAATTTGCGCAGTTGTACACTGTTGAAAAAACTACGTTCGTTAAGCTTAATATTTTCCAACTTGTCCGATGCAATTAGGTATATCTGATAAAAACAAAAAATTATTTTATAGTGTTTGACTAAGATTTTCCTAGCACTACCCTAACGTTTTAAAATATTGACGTGAGCACACTTGTTTCCACTTAATGCCGACTAACCAAATTTAGAGCAAATGGGAGATAGTACTCACATTGCTTTGTGTCCTCCTAGCAGAAATTGCTATCATCGAAGACAGATGTTTACAATGGCGCCTGTCTGGATTTGGTCGATTACCGTGCGTATAAATGTAGATAATTTCAGCCGATGTTGAAAAATATATTCAATAAAATAACTTAAATCTCTAATACATCTGTTAAGAGTGAAAACATTTCATCCGCCGATGTAAAGAAACATGATGCGATTGCTTATCATCAGGGAATAATTTGGATTGAACTCTTAGCGACGATATGAGAATAGACATGATAAACATTCCTCCAAAACCCTTCAGCAAACAAAGATAGTTTACCTCTATCAAACATTGACGAGACGCATAAATTTAGCAGCGACCAACGAAAGCTTCATTCTAGCGTCACTGGCGGCTTGGTTAGGTCACAGTACTTAGATATGCAGCATAACTTTGGATTACAAAACAACATTTTGTATAGTTTTAAAACTAATTATAAACTTATCTCTTAGAAGACATATTTAAATGGTTTGGTTAAACTAGTACTAAATGGACTGATACTTACATCTAGGGAGACAAAAAGAGGGTGGCATATATACGAAATTAAATGCAGATTATAATGATCTAAGAAGGATAAATTATATTTAATTTTATTTTTCAAGGCACCTAAATCAATGCACTCGTAAAATACCGCTAATTGTAGCATTACAAAGAATCATGTCCAATCCAAATTGCATGACATAAGGGTCAGTGCAAGTTATAATGTCGTTCTATGTTTTATACACTACGTAAAAATAAGTAAATAAAGTTATTATAAAATCAGCATCGCTCTATTTACGCTGGCGAGGGTATAGATCAATATAAAAGCAAAGGCAAAGTGACGGATAAACTTCGAAACCAGTATCTTATTAGCCAAAAACCGCAAACTATTATTAGTATACGCGTGTCAAATGTTGAAATATACATGTATTTAAGTGCCCGTATGATATTATTAAATGTAGGGTTCGTCCTCCCAAATCACGTAGAACTTGCAATTTATATTAAAATATTTCGCGGTATTTCAGTCCTCAATAATGTTCAACTAGATTATCTCAATACTTCGCGTTGGTTGCCTTTAAAACAAAATCGACTTGCGACGCTAGGACATTTTGTAGACTAAACATTCGACGAGAACAATAACAATAACAATTCCAACTGTGTGTGTTACACTGAAAACTTGCATTGTCTTATGTTGTCGAATTCATGAGACACTTTTCGGTACGTACTTCATGGTTGTTCTTCTGTTAAAATTAGGAACTGAACCGTGCAAAATTTACATCTGTTGGCGCAATAAAACAAGCGAACATCGGATTTTTAATGTACAAATAAAAGATGAGCCCGGGACCATTTTCAAATTTTGCATGTTTGACTGCAATTATCAAATAATATGTTCAATCAGACCGATGGTTCCGTACATCACGGTTGTTCTTCTGTTAAAATTAGGAACTGAACCGCGCAAAATTTACATCTGTTGGCGCAATAAAAACAAGCGAACATCGGATTTGTAATGTACAAATAAAAGCTGAGACCGAGAGCATTTTCAAATTTAGCATGTTTGACTCCAATTATTAAATATGTTCAATCAGACCGATGGTTGCACAGTCTATGTTTGCACAAAGTGTGTGGTGAACAAACGAGATGTAAGGTTGCGCTGAAGGCATCTTGTTACACAAGCAGTCTGCTAATTGTCATTAACCATTTCCTTCAGGAATTTTATTGCGTTTCGACTACAATTGAACAGACTCTGTCGGCGCGACGACACGATCTAGAGCTGTTTGCATATGCAACATGAAGCACTGAGCTACGGCGACGCTGTTTCTCGCATCCTTCAAGCTCTTCAGAACACTAACAACACGCAACCAAACTCTCGCTATGCAACGAGCTGAGTTAATGCGCTGCTTCATATTGTATTAAGATGCACCAGAGCAACTACTCGTGTTAAACGGTAATATATATGCAGTTACAACAACATTTTAATAATTTCCTGTCTGCCGTATCGTTGTCGTTACAGTAAAAATACTATTTTACTTCATGAGCAACGACGTATGTAGAATTAAGATACAGGGCAACAATTGTAAAACTGTCTCAAACTGTATTGAGTGTGCGACATAAAACCATGGCAAATGTTTATTACCACCGTTCAACGCATGACCAAATGTATTATCCCGTTTCTTCAAACTTCTCCAGATGCCACTATCGTCCATCAATTCAATCTTCGGGCCTGCGCCTTCGTTACTGTCTAAATCCGTGGCTAATGTTTTCAACTTTTCCAAGTAGCATTGTGTACGAACGATATGAACACTTCGTCCCATGGCACTGTACGCATGCAACAATGGACGTTCGGTTATACACAATCTTCCGTAATTAAATCCATGGGACAATCGATTTAGTACAACATGTATAGACTTCGATGTTGCTGCGTTAACGAAGTAGGAACGCACAGCAGAAGGACCCTGTTCCAAATATATATCGTAAAATAGGGGGAAATCTGCATCTGATCGAAGCACAAACTCCATACGTGTAGCGGTAATGGTTCCAATGCGAATGTCCACCACAGTGGATGACGAAGGAGTCCCTGTTGGATCAAGGGTTCGTGAAAGATGACATTCAGTGCTCATATTTGCTTGACGTGCATGACGGTCCATATTTTCGAATTCAAGACAAACATAGTACCAAGATTTCTTGTCCAGAGCACCTAAAATTAATCTAATGTTGTCTCATTGTCATTGGTTATTTATACCTTACAACGAAAAACAATGCGTAAGTCACCTAGACTTTGAATCGATAAGATAAGAATATAGCTTTTATTCTGTTTGAGGAATAACACAAAACCTTTATAGGACAGGAATTTGTGAAGCTACAAAACGTTGGCGCAATACCAGTCCGGCCACTGTTTGTGCGGGAACTATTGAAGCATATGCCCATTAAAATGGCTAAAATTAAAAATAGTTTTGATTCAGGGTGATCAGTTTGGCGCCAAAAATTTTGCTACAAACCGGGCTTGCAGAGAATTGCGAAAGATGATTACTAACATAACATAACATTTAACTAACAAAATGGTTGAAATTTATTGTACTAGTCATATTATATGAGCTTATTTCATTTTGCTAGTAAAATGTTGAGTACAAACCATGTTATGTGGCTCACCCTATGCTAGATTTGAAATGAAATTTTTGGCGCCAAGTTAATTTGATCTAAACCTATTTGGGTTTCGGCAGATTTAAGACTACTTCCTTTGTGCTAGTAGCTAGTTGATTTGACTCGACCCAGTTTTTAATTGGGAAAAGTCTAACCTGGTCGGATTTGACGCTCCAAATCAAAAAGACTTAATTTTAAGCATTTTAGAAGAGGCATCTTGTAGTGGTTCCCGCGTTATAACGCCTGTAACCCTATCACATATTTTGAGTATAAATTGGTCCGGTTATGAAAGAGTTGGAACAAACAGTATCAGTCGAGAGTGTGCAACGTTATGTGATGCGGCGTCGAATCGAACCTGTAACGG
>JASANE010002750.1:0-12230 GCA_030248225.1 Trileptium ribeirensis
TGCGTCTACTTCGTTCAGTTACGTATTGTTCTTCCATCCAATTATTAATTACACCCATCTACTATTTTTTCCATGGAAGCAAGTATATTTTTCAGTTTTCGAGTTTTAGAATTGGGTATTTTCACCTCAGTTTTGTAGAAAATTTAAAGTTACCAACAAAAATCGAATTCCTAGGTTTTCATGTTAACGCAGTCGTATTATCACAATCTCCGTTATTCGTTGTAGAGGTTTTTAAAATAGACATTCAACTACCCATTTTACACAGCTATTACCCTATTCTCTAGGAATTTTTGTGGTTAAAATCGGTTTTTCGCAACAAATTATTATTATTATTGTTATTATTATTGTTGTTGTTGGTAATTTGGTTACATAACTAAGAATTTATAATAACTTTAAAACTAATAATCATAAAGTAACAAAAATTCATAATTATGAGTTTTCAACTATGCTGGTTTCATTTATTCTATTTAAATTAAGCTAGCTTACACAGCTTTTCAAGTAATAGTTATAAAGTAACGAAAACTAGTATTTATAGGTTTTCAACCATGCTGATCTCATTTTTACTATTTAAATTAGGCTAACTTCATAGCTAATAAGTTATTATTACATAGCTAATAATTTTTAATAACTTTTCAAGTAATAGTTATAAAGTAACGAAAACTAGTATTTATAGGTTATCAACTATACTGATCTCATTGTTACTATTTAGATTAAGCTAGCTTACATAGCTAATACGTTATGCCGCATTCACATTAAGTTGCGTGCAGCCACTGCACACCGTGTCACAAATGCAACAGCTTTGCCACGAATTGAAAATTGTGATTGTGGCAATTCTTTATCTCTGCCACGAAAACGTGGCAATACATATGCAATTCCATACCGCTTGTGACCTAAACACCTAGTAATGACACAGTGTGGTGTGGCAATGTCATTGTACTGGCACGTTTTCGTGGCAGTGGCGCTGCACATCCACATGCTGTCGTGGCATTGGTGCAGCAACGACACGTTGTGGCTTTGGTAAAGCACTGCCACACTGTGGCTTTGCCAGTAGTGTAAGTAACCACATGCAACTTTGGTAAGGCAAACCGATACATGGACCGAAGACCAAGGGGGACGTTGGGTCGCAGGGGTCAGGCTTTCGGCCTCCGAGGGGGGAAAGTCGGTCTGGCGGGGGGGGTTGAGGTCGTCGGAGGTGGCGATAAATAGTCGAGATATAAGTTGTAGTATTGAATTTTGTTATAACCGTTTTTGTTAGGACGATCATTTTTCGTGTCATCTCAAAATACCCGGGTGTGCTGTGGGGTTGTCCAGGGGAAGAAAAAATTTATTCGGGGCGTCGCGAAATCGTGAGGGAGCTCCAAATCCGTGTGGCCGCCTCCCCTTCCCCTGTGGAAAGGCCAGATTTAATTTCTGTTGCAGTCGTCGTACTTCCAAATATTGAGTTATTTTGCTATCATATATAAAGATATTTTCATAGCAACAATTATTTCCTACGTTCCTGTACCATTTCAATGCAGCGACAGTTCGACAGATTTAGATTAACATTTAGTATGCACTTTGCGTAATACATTGACCTTGCGTATATATATTCTTCTTTGCACAACAAACAATGTATACGTGCTAGCCGAATTTTCAATAATATCTATATACTGGTCACTCTAGCCGTCGTTCGTGTTAATTTTGTATATCATTAAATATTGTTATAAATCAGTCGAACAACTGCTAATAATAACGCACAAAATACGAATGGGTTGAATAAATTGTTGACCATTGCCTAATACGCTATAATAATCGTTACAATGCAATTATTACGACACTGCTGTTGAAAATATACAAAGGAACATGTTATTGTCAATTTACAACAATCTGAATCGAAACTGTGACACGATTACAGTCTAAAGCTTTACGTGCGATAATGCAAAATGCAATGCCAGTGCCGGTAATACGAAATCCAACTTTGAACATCAACATTTTTGGCCTCATAGCCAGGCAACGCGCAAGTGTGTCTCCCTTTTTTACTGTAGGATTTCCTGAGTAGAGTTTCTTTTTGGTGCATTATTAGAATACATGGACAAAATGGGAGACGGGGATTATCCCACTGAGGCTCGAGGCTTGGAGGTAGCCTGATTCTTCTCATGCTCGGCATTCCTCCTTCCTCGGAAAAATGTCGCAAATTCGGGTAAAAATTAGCAAAAATTGGACGAAATTTGGATAAATTGAGAGAAAATTGACAGAACTTAAGGGAAAATGGGCAAAATGAATTCGCAAAAATTTCAAACACATCCCCCATGGTGACCTCCCGGCAACCCGGTAATCACCCTGGCGACGACCTCCACCCGTCGCACCCGCTATATCCCTAGGACTTCGAACTTCGCCCATGTATGATTACTACACATTGTAACGTTCGATTTGATCAATTAGTTCAAATATTTTTTACTGTATTAACTCCCTAACTATGACAATGGAAAACGAAAATTCCTACCACACCATTTTTACCTTTAGCTATGCATCAGTGACTTACAAAATACGGTTAGGAAATTTGGTACTATGTTACCTACCAAATAATTTTTCGTTAACAATTAGAAGCAACATGTACATCGCAGCAGCAGGAACAAGCTGTTTTTATTCATCTGTATAAAACAACACTGATTTTAATACCATACACATCAACCAAATCCTGCAGTCGATGAATATACGAGTCTAAGTTATAGTTTTAACCGGCGAGATGGCTAATCCTAAAAAAACAAACATCAGCACCCATATCTACTTTGACAACGAACAGCAAAAAATCTGAACACTGTATGTTCTACGAGGTTTACGGCAACATGTCATCATGCTACCGGAAATAAATCACTCCATGTTCCGAACAATTTGGCTTATAGAGGCGGTAATACACACGTTCTATTATTTCGAATTTCTTAGTTTTATACTAAATTTAGGTCGCCCAATTCCCAATTACCGTTGATATATTATTAAATTATTGGAGAAAAGACAAAATGTTCGGTACAGCTATATGCATGGCTCAGACATCTTAATACATGTCGCGTGAATTAAGCTGTAATCATTGGTTTGCTCATATGTATAATGATCGCTTATTAGTTTTCAATATTTACAACAATTGTGCAAAGCTGCGACAATACAAGGAAATTATGCTTTAGCTGCAACAATATTTACATAGTGCATACTTGGTTATGACATTGGTATGCTTGTGCTTGGTAGTCACCAATCCTACAGTGGTCATGCAATCGCATTGACATATCTTACATTAAGCGTGCGTGGGTAATAACTATCATGACTGTTACCAAGCAATGGTTCCAACAACCGCTAGGAGGAGAGAGGGATTATTCCCCTGAGGTTCAGACCCCGGACGCCGATAATCTCCCCCATCGGGGGACCCACTTATAGACCCCCAGGTATGAGCATTACCTAACCGAGGTAACACGCGTGGTTGCTTACTGTATCAACAAAACCATAGCGTGGCAGTGCTTTATCAAAGCCACAACGTGTCGTTGCTGCACCAAAGCCACGACGGCATGTGGATGTGTAGCGCCATTGCCACGAAAACGTGGCAGTACAATGACATTGCCACACCACGCTGTGTCATTACTACTGTTTAGGTCACAAGCGGCATGGAATTGCATATGTATTGCCACGTTTTCGTGGCAGAGATAAAGAATTGCCACAATCACAATTTTCAATCCGTGGCAAAGCCGTTGCATTTGTGAAACGGTGTGCAGTGGCTGCACGCAACGTAATGTGAACGCGGCATAGGTTAAGGGTGTATGTTAAGTGATGTCTACGTGCAAATCGGACAAAAATTTGCGTCTTCGAAACCTAACAGGGGGCGGCCGCGCCTCCCGCCCCCCCTCTCTAAAACCGTCCGTGGACGGAGCCAACCTCTCTCGGGACCTCAAAGGTAGTACTGTTTAGGCTACGTGCGCAACCCGTCCGGCAGGATCATAACACATCCTGTGAAGCGCTCATGCGGCTTACTAAGCTCCGTAGTCTCTTGGGACCGACCCGAAAAGAAAATTTAAACCCATTAGGTCCGCCCTCAAGGTTACGATAGCCGGAGTCGCATGAACATTACGTTTCGGAAGTGCGTAATACAGCAGCGTCACGTCGATTTGATACACTTAAATTGGCTGAGTAGCTAACATTTGGTTAGATTTGCTATATTGTGGCATAAAATGTAAAATTTCGGTATATTACAGCTTAGCTGAAAAAGAGCTAAAACGGTTCTATAGGTATTCGAGTGCGCTGCTTTGGCTAGAGCGCTTGCGTAGTATGTATGTAATACTGGAAGAGCTAGACGATCAGAGTGTAAAAATAGGGCTAGAAATTCCAATTTTAATTGAAAGTAGTCACCTGTAAATTTTGAACTCGCTTTGGGAGTTACTAGTGTTTATGCTGACTATAAAACTAGTAACACGTAAACGTGGGTGACGGAGGCATGGTGGTTAACAACGGCGTGAATAGTGCATACAGCTTGTGGAATTTCTAACATTTTTGGTAACAGTTTAAAAGTAACATACTCATTTAAATCGAGTAGCTACACCTCATCTTCGAATTTTCACCATGAAAACAATTTTAAGAAACTGAATTTATTATATATGTAAAATAATGTTCGACTGCGACTCGGCTGCGACTGCTCCGGCTGCGACTCGCCACCTTCGGTGGCTCGTCTTGCCTCCGTCAATAACACACTTAATAATTTTTAACTCATTTTTAAGAGACTTTGCTTAATTTTAAGAGAATTTATAAAGGTAAGTAGATCACTCGTATACAGTCTTTTAGAAAACGTGAAGGTACATGTTATGTCAAAAAATGACCGAGATAGCACGAACGGTTGTCGAGATATGATGAACTTAGGTTTCCCTAAGTCAATTTTAAGAGAATTTGCTTAATTTTTAAGGAAAGAGATGAAATACGTCAATCAGCTATATACAGCTGTTTAGAAAACGTGAAAATACATTTTATGTAAAAAAATCGCCGAAATAGCACGAACGGTTGTCGAGATGCGGTGAAAAAGCTGAAAAAATGGCAAAAATCCCTAAGTTTGAGCAACATTTGCTTAATTTTGAGTACAAAGCAGTTTTCGTAGAAAAAAGTGCTCAATGAAAGGGCACTCCGCAAGAGAATATGCAACACGAAGAAAAAAAAATTTCTAAAATCGGCCCAGGCGTTCAACCTGCAGACCTGTCTGTGACAAACAAAAAAAAAGTCACAGAGAAAATTGAAATTTTGCGTCTAGTATATTGATATATACAAAAAGTTAAATGTACGCCTCCGGCTGCGACTCGCCACCTTCGGTGGCTCGTCTTGCCTCCGCCAATTAATTTTTATTAAAAAATTACCTTCAACTGTTCGAGATGATTGATGATGACGATATTGTCTTCGCCGTTTTTCTGGTGGCAGTACAACATTATCTCTGGTAGCACTGTTTGTTTTGTGGTCCTGAAGACGGAAAACAAAACATAATTAAAAACAGCAACATTTACACGGTATCTTAACACCAGATTTGCAGTGCTGCAATTACTCCAGGAGTGATGTGCAATAACAGTAGCTGAAAAATATTTAACCACTGCCGACAAATAAAACAACGAATCTGTTATATATATACGTGGTTACGTTTTGTATGCCGATACTCGTGAGAACTGTGGGTAATATGTCTCCCTAAATATAAGAATACAAATGAAAATGACAAAAATGCAATAGTACGGAAAGAACCAAGTCACTTTAAAAAGTGATCCTAAAGTAGAGATACGGTTTCAATGCATACCATGTCATCATCGCCGCTGCCTTCGCGAGACCCACCTCGCTTTGGTAACGGGCGCTCCTGATATCGATGCCGCTTTGTAGCGCTGCCGCGTGAACTAGGCTGGACCAGACGTTGTGCGCTCCAATTATCTGTACCGCGTACGCGATGCTCACCGGTGCGACCATGGTGTTCCCAAGAACGACCTTCTTTGCCTGAAATATTGGGAAAGTCTCAAAATGCTATCAGTTAGATACAAGACAAAGCATGTATCTTTCTTACATAGGTTAATTTCAGTTAATTGGGTTTTCCCACACAAAAAAATTTGGTCCTTTTTAAACAAAACTTATAACCGTTTTTGAGTTAGGTTTCCCGAGCAAAACTTAAGCTTTTGACTCATTTACTGGCATTTCTTGTAAGTCGAAAAATCGATATTTCGATTAACCATATTCTACCCACAGCGGCCATGATGAGTCCAACAAAAAATGTGTTGTTCAGCAACGTTGTAGATGTCCATGTATGATTCCACCGATGTAACGAATCTGATGCGAAGTATGTACTGCGAAACGCAGGTACCCGCGTGGCCAGATTTGGTAAACAGAAGTTACCAAAAACACCAGTTTTACAAGGAAGATGGTGTCGGAGCTCTTTACGTTCAACTAAAGGGCACATTGCAATCATTTTTGCTATATAACAAAAATATTTATCGAAATACATTCCACAGATATTGTGTTTTGATTTACACTGATATAGAAAAATTTTCACAAATTTTCGACTAGCACCTTCAGTAAAAACTTTGATCTCTTAGCTCACTCAGTTCCAACAATTTTCGCAAATCACAGTATATACATGTCATCATATCAGTCAGTATGTGGCTCCTCCAAAATAGCGAGTAGGGGTCCGGATATTTTTCGAACGCCCCTTAGCATTTTTTGCATCCGCTCACCAGTAAAAACACCACAAGTTGACATATTAACCTGACAATTTTTTTTACAAAAATCATTTTATGATGCTAACAATTCGATTAAAGTAAGAAAAAATGAAAAGTTGCTCTTAACCTAAATAGAAAAGTTTTGCGCGTTTTGAAGCCATTTCAAAATGTTAGCGTTTTTCGCTCAAACACTGAACATTGCAATTTCTTTAGTTATTTAGATTTCGATTATGTCGAGATTTTCTCAATTATAGTGTCATCTTACTGTGTTAGACATGTCAAAGACAATGTCAATAGCCATTAGAGCGATGTCATCAATGCAAATCATATAATAAAAAATCGACATTGTTAAACTTGCCAAAAGCCAACATTTCTTGAGCATCCGCGTAATGACAGGTGGGAATGAGACCTACAGGGCCAGAGTTATTTTGTCCTTTGTTGAAATATATAACAATTTGCAACCGGTCCAGTAGGAGATTTTACAATAATTCATTAAAATACTGTCACCTTTGTCATTTAAGAGATCGATTAACGCCATGAAATAAATTAAAGATCGTTTCCAAGTTGAAGAGATCGCGTACCGAGTACTTACATACTTTGTATAAACATCAGAATAGCAAAATTTATATCTAGCACAACAGAAAAAAATCCGATTGGTAATAAACGCCTAACACGAACAATCAACAAATGTGTTTTCTGCTTCATCGATACTGAACCCAATCCACTGACTTTTAAATCCACAACCGTAATGTTTGCATCATTTTTGCAGTATTTTTGAGCAACACCCATAATGAAAACGAAATAAGTAATAAATTCAATAACGCCTCTAACCTACAAAACTCACGGATACTTACTTCGCTGTCGCAAACGGTCAAAATCAGACGTGCTGATAGAACCAGACGGCATTGGATGGCGACTATGTGGAAATTCGTCTCCGCGGGACATACCAGCTTGGCCAATTCGCTGATGCACCGAGGCTCTAATTTCTGAAATTGACATAATCAAACAATGAACTTAATTCAAAACTTGCATCATAAATTAATTACATGAAGTTAATCTAAAACCTTTGCCATTCCCACTTGAAGCACGAACTAAATATGAGATGTGTAAATTGCATATTTATTTCGAACAATTATCGTATGACAAGTTGCATAAGTTGTCATACAGCACTTACTGACGTGAGCTCAAACCGGATTTGTGAGACTGACTTAGCAAAGTTTGGGCTTAATTAAACAGTGCACTTTTAATGAATAGTTGCTAATAAATTTGTGCGCTGGAAACTATATAATATAATCTATGTTCCAAAAATATAATATTATGTACTCATTATTTATAATTGACACGGAGTGAACAGTCCGAGCGGACGATGCTACGGGAAAATCACGGAAATTTCTTTATGTTTTGTCTGTTTCTGCATTCATAACTCATTTTCGGATGTACGGCTTTCGACGAATTTTTTGTTCGATAGAATAGTTGATGAGGATGTTGCATTTAGTTGAGCACGAAAAGCTCCGACCCCATCTTCGAGACAAAATGGAAAAAAGGTTATTTAAACGTTCTTAACTAAATCTGGCCATACGGGTACCAGTGTTTTGCAGCCCAATGGCCTCGTATCAAAAAGGACACCACCACAAGATCAGCTCATCGAGATCTACAACTTTGCAATGCACGACTTTTTTGTGGCACCACTCCCTGGGCCGCTATGGGCCAAAGATCGTTCATCGACCCTTTACCAGAAATAGCGAGTTTTCAATTTTCCGCATGTTATATATACATTTTAATGGATTTTTCAAAATTTACACCATTTTCATTTGCGCTGATAGCTATTGTGAGCACGGCATCAAGAATTGTTTATGTAGGTTTTCCAGTAGGGTGAATACGATAGTTTGGTTATGTAGAGTCCAGCACGAGAATCTTATGCCTTTTCCGATGTTTTTGTTGTGTTTACGCATCGGTAAACACAAGCTGCTCCGCCAACCATCCTCTTCTGACACTATGTACCAAACTCTGTTACGGAACAAGACAGTCATTGCGATAGCCAAGCCTACATCCAACAATTTCCGTTCACACACCCAGAGCCACTGATTACAAACGGGGTAATTTCTGTTTGATAACACAATGCACATATTTCCTGTTTGGTCGCGAATTCATTTGAACAACATGACAACTCACATGCCGCGTTTTCGTTACGCTAACACATTGGTTTTAGTAATGAAAATACGTGTCGTTCGCGAACATCACATGACATGTGATGTGTAGTTTTTAAAATATCAAACGGGAGAATTTTCGGTGATAATAAAATAAAAATTCTCCAGCTCAAACGAAAACGCTCACAAATCGATTACTTAATGTTTTTGAAGTATCATTAATAGGCCAATATTTTGTTTCTTAACATGTTGGACGCGTTACCCAATGCACTAATTTTATATTTTCTTATAAGCTGAGGGATGGCTGGCACGCGGAACAAGCGATTGCCAAACGCTAACTAAAGAATAGGATGATACGGAACGCACCTTAAATTTACTCATGCATTAGGATGAATAAACCCGATTTCCAGAACCTAGTCTGTCTCCAGTAGTTTGATACATGGCATCAAAATAGTCTACACAGATGATTTTCGGTATGCTTAACACAATGATTTAATTATTCAGAGTCCAGCGTGCATATTTTATATTTCTTCAATGGATTTAGGACCAATAAACCAGATTTCTAGAATATAGTCAACGTTCAGTATTTTTGTTACGTATTGCGTACTGGTCACTAAAAATTATCTATATTTATATAAATATATTTATATATATAGCAGGGAATAACCGGAACCGGAACCAGCAATCGGAACCGTCCAATTAAACCGGATCCAGAACCGGAACCTGGTCTTCGAAATTTATATATAGTAAAAGATATGAAGGAAGAAATTAAGGTATAGTCGACTTAAAATGCATTAAAAATAACTTTTACATTAAACTTAATATATTGCCATGACATTATTGCCGTTCTGAAACTTTAAATAGACTGAGGAAGCTAATAATGTTTATTTATCGATCAATATGTCGTTTTATTGGACACCCAGACAGGGTCCCCGCGATCTGGAAAAATCTGGAATCGCCTAAGAATCGGGAAAATTAAATCAACATAGCAAATAACCCGCACGTAGCCGCCCTTACAATAGTGGTAGCCCGAGTGCATACTGTTTTATATGTGTGTCAGTAATAGCAAATAACTCGCACGTAGCCGCCCTTACAATAATGGCAGCCCGAGTGCATACTGTTTTATATGTGTGTCAGTAATAGCAAATAACTCGCACGTAGCCGCCCTTACAATAATGGCAGCCCGAGTGCATACTGTTTTATATGTGTGTCAGTAAATAGCATATATGGGTCATTTCACGAAACCATGTAATTTTAAACACCACTTTTTGAAGCCAAAATGAAACGTTTTCGAATGTACAGTGTTTAGACCCCTTCCGACGTAAAAAACTTAAATCTTTCAAATATCGACATCTCTGTATGCAAAACCAACTTCCTGAAACCTGTTAGATCGTGTCCCATGAAGCGATTTACAAAATCATCCGTCATCGCCGCTGCCGATAGCTCCTCCAAACTCCTGTATATTGATGTCTCTCCCAAGGGTCCAAATTGTTGTTTTATCAAAAACGCCGACATCGGGTTTGGTGCGGAAAGAGCTCTCAGTGCTCACGAGATAACCGAAGTAAACAAACTGGCATTCAGGGAGGGCTGCATTATTGTAAGGGCGGCTACGTGCGAGTTATTTGCTATTACTGACACACATATAAAACAGTATGCACTCAGGCTGCCCGTATTGTAAGGGCCGGTCTCCCTGCGGAGTTATTTGCCTATTACTGACACACATATAAAACAGTATGCAGCTCGGGCTAACACTATTGCTAAGGGGCCGGATACCGTAGGGGTTATTTGCTATGTTGATTTAATTTTCCCGATTCTTAGGCGATTCCAGATTTTTCCAGAATGCTAGACAAGGAACACTATAATACCAATAAAGACGACATATTGATTCAATAATAGACATTATACACCTTCCTCAGTCTCTTTTAAAGTCTTCAAAACAGCAATAAAGTATCATGACAATATGCTTGAGCTTGAAGTAAAAGTTATTTTTAATGCATTTTAAGTCGACTATACCTTAATTTCTTCCTTCATATCTTTTACTATATATAAATTTGGAAGACCAGGTTCCGGTTCTGGATTCGGTTTAAGTGGACGGTTCCGATTGCTGGTTCTGGTTCCGGTTATTCCCTGCTATATATATATAAATATATTTATATAAATATAGATAATTTTTAGTGACCAGTACGCAATACGTAACAAAAATACTGAACGTTGACTATATTCTAGAAATCTGGTTTATTGGTCCTAAATCCATTGAAGAAATATAAAATATGCACGCTACTGAATAATTAAATCATTGTGTTAAGCATACCGAAAATCATCTGTGTAGACTATTTTGATGCCATGTATCAAAAAACTACTGGAGACAGACTAGGTTCTGGAAATCGGGTTTATTCATCCTAATGCATAAATTGATTGCAAGGTGCGTTCCGTATCATCCTATTCTTTAGTTAGCGTTTGGCAATCGCTTGTTCCGCGTGCCAGCCATTCCCTCAGCTTATCAGAGATAAAATTCGTGCATTGGGTAACGCGTCCAACATGTTAAGTAACAAAATATTGGCCTATTAATGATTACTTCAAAAACATTAAGCAACCGATTTATGACCGTTTGACATTTCAACTGGAAAATTTTTTTACTTCATTATCGAACGAAAATTTCTCCGTTTTTGTTTTCAAAGCTATACATCATATGTGATGTTTGTAGCGAACTACACGTATTATCACTAATAAACATAAATGTGTTAGCATAACAAAAAAATGCGGAACACGAGTTGCCACGTGAAACGCATTCCTGGCCAAACAGCAAATATGTGTACTGTGTTAGCAAACAGAAATTACCCCGTTTTGTAATCAGTCGCTCTTAGTTCGGAAACAGAAATTTTTGAATTTGGAATTGGTTATTGCATTGACTGTTGCGTTCTGTAACACCGTGTTGTACAAAGTGCCAAAAGAGGCTGGTAGGCGGCGCAGCTTGCTTTTACCGATGCGTAAACACGACAAAAAAACATTGCGGAAAAGGCATAAGATTCTCGTGCTGGACTCTACATAACCAAACTATCGTATTCACCCTTCTTGGAAAACCTACATAAACAATTCTTGATGCCGTGCTCACAATAGCTATCAGCGCAAATGAAAATGGTGTAAATTTTGAAAAATCCATTAAAATGTATATATAACATGCGGAAAATTGAAAACTCGCTATTTCGTAAAAAGGTAGATGGACGATCTTTGGCCCATAGCGGCCCAGGGAGTGGTGCCACAAAAAAGTCGTGCATCCGATTCTAGGATCTCGATGACTCATCTTCTGTATACATATCCTTTTCGATACGAGGCCATTGGGCTGCAAACACTGGTACCCGTATGGCCAGATTTAGTTAAGAACGTTTAAGCAATA
>JASANE010002751.1:0-18932 GCA_030248225.1 Trileptium ribeirensis
GGACTCGCCTCCCCATCTAAAACCCGATCTCAAAATCGAGCAGAAACCAATCGGCTGGATGACCCTTTCGTGAGTTGCTCATAAGGACGCATCATGCCGCGCAACACCCCGACCACATCCCATCGGCCTAAACCCAAGGGATTATTCCATTTCCCCCTTCTTTTTGGCTTATTTAACTTGTCTTTTGGTCAGTCGTACTATTAGGTAGGTAAGGATGTCATACGCTATAGAGCGAATTCAGGCATATGCACCAATGTGAGTATATATTGAGGATAAATTTCTAGGCACTCCCTGTCACTAGTTAGAGTCGGCGTCGCCCTACGTAGCGCTCCATAGATGCTGCCGAGCTCGCGTTGTCAGTTCGTATCACCTTTTTCCTCCGCCTGCCTGACTATTCGTCGCCCAGAGCGACCTGCTTCAAGGAGCGATTTCTGAAGCACTCTAGGGCCTCTGCTTAGTGCACTGCATAGCTGATTAGTTCGCTAACATTGAGTCGAAGCAGGGATAATCGCCCCTAGTTCGCAACTTGGCGAACAACTACACGCTCCTCCCCGGTTCTCTTCTAACGTCCCGTGCCCCTGCGTTATGTTGAATCGTAACGACCACAGCAAGGTACTACTAAGCTTCCCCGATCCGTTTTACTCGTCCCGCCCCGTTATTGTTTAGGAACACTCGTCCCTTCGATAAGCTTTGATCTCTGTAAATAAACGTTGTATATTGACACACCGAGTTCAGTCTTATTCGATACGGTAGGGAGTTTTCTTTTTCTGGTTTGTCCGCACGGATTTGTTAGGACTCCTCGCTATTTTGATAAGTCGAAATCTCTACTGGTCAAGGTACCAGTTAGCTTGCATAGAATTTATCGAGAAAACAGGCCACACCATCGATAATCCGACATTAAACACTCAGGGCTCGTCGGAACCCTGTGGGGGCCACACAGGTCAATGCTCTCACCCAGAGCATACCAAGATCTTAACTAGGTAAATCAACTTGAGCTTCAAATTTCTTTGGACTTTTTCATAGTTTATCTCAACACTTATCACTCTAAAATAGAACTAAACAACTTCCGATGAGTCGAAGATAGGGAATAGCGGCTAGGCTCCATGACCTGCGAGCAGGTGTCAGTGCTAGCCTCCCTGGGGACCTCAGGAATCATACCCGATACTAGACACGTGCGCAACCTTTCGGGCGGGGTCCGAACACACCCCGTGAAGCGCGCCTACGGCCTGCAAAGCTGCGTAGCATCTTGGGTCTGACCAAGAATAGGATTAAAATTTAGTAGTCACGGTCCACCCTTGAGGTTACGATAGCCGGGGTCGTATGGGCATGGTGTTAGGAAGTTGCGCCATGCAGCTGCGTCACCGGTTATTACATAGCTAATGACAACTGCAGCGACTGACGGAAAGAGCAAAACAACTAATTTTGGCACGTGTATTGCTCTTGTTATGGTTTTCCGAGAGATTGTCGGTATTTTATTTCAGTTCTGAAAGTGTATATACAGTGTACCTGTAAGCTGCACACCATGTCACGGATATTTTACTAACGTCTTTCAAACTGTGGAACACATAAACCTGAATCATACTGTGTACGAATATTAGTGTATATCTCATTGTTATCATTTTTATGGTTTTTAAAAGTTGGTGAAGGCTGGTCCAAGTTTTCTGTATCCATGTATCATTTCTGCGACAAGCGGCCATTGTTGTGTTCATTCCAATTGTAGATATGGCTCCGAAATATGAGTGGAAATATTATTTCGGAGCACAATCGACTAAACAGTGCTGTTGTAATGAATGTTGTTCCAGGCAATGAGTACTGCGCTTTTTATAACTTCAAATATGAATAATATATATATACGGATTAATTGTGTTTATGAGCAATCCATTGCGCTGACTTTAAGTATTAATATATGTTTTGAACTGGCTAGCCGAGATGGCAATTCTTATCCGCAGGGAGGGTCGGTTATTCCAACGCTATGGCTCATATCTTGTAACTCCGCGCCGGCCGGGACCGCTGTTGCACGAAATACGGTGCGAAAATATACAGAGTCAAATTATGCAATGCTAGTGTGTACGTAATCTATATATGCTGTGCTTTGAACTACCGCAATATGCTATGCCACTTTAATGTAGCTTTTCGTTTCAAGTGTTGGTCAAACATCAACCTATATTTTGCTTGTGCTATAATCGATATAATAAACTAAACGTGAGAGTTTGTCCTAAAACTTTCCTTATATGACTATTATAGTTAACATAAGACTAAATCTGGCAGCGGAGATGGCGACTGCGTGACTCGATCCCCCTTTATAAATTGTTCTTTTTTACCTTTCCAGTCTGAGGCGGGTATAGGAAGCTTCTCTTATAGTGGTTTTTGCCTGTCATTGTGGCGCCATATGGACCAAGACATCCGTTATTTCTGCATAATTACTTTGTTATTCCATGTGTGTCCGGCTGCGGTTCGAAAATCTTCAATTTTGATTGGCGCGACGTTCACATTATAATCTCCTCATTGTGTGGAACTTTTGTCCCCGCTGTATTCGCGACCATACCATATAGACAGTCAGAGTGGCATCCTTACAAAATATCAATTCCTAAATTATGCGACGCGTCCTTAGCTCTACATGTATTGACTTTGGTGTTACACACACCCGTAGCTACTGTTTTCTGCGAATTAACAGTAATATACACTCTATGTAGCTTATGCCGTGACTTAGATTGTGTTGTTAGTTTTATTGAAAATTCGAATACTTGTATCTAGACAATTTGCACCTTGACAAGACTACTAACTACTACAAAGGCGACATAGTTGGTACTTATAAAGACGACATGGTGTCCTTGACGCCGTGTGAAAATAACAGCATCTCTAGCTAACTACCCTTGAAAAGTTTTACGAAAAACATGGGGTTCTAACACATCCTGTTGCCCAGAGTATGTCTGACACTGTGTGCGGTACAATGGTTCCAAACTCTAGAGATATTATGTCGTGAACGCCGCATACGTACTAAAGGAATAATAACTGGGCTTCTTCATATCTAAAACTATAGCTGGGTATAAGAGCATTTAATCAAGCAGGACATAGCACCACGAAGAAGGTTTTGTAAAAAGGCCCTCAGAAGACCCATCAGTCAGTGGCTTAACTTGAAAATTTTGGTCGTTCCAACGTTTGCATTATAACATTACGCTCCTCAGCTTTACTAGGGTAAAACATAAAGATGTTTACGAATAAGTTAAATGTTAACTTGAACTTGAATAGCAATTACTATATAAACATTGAAGCCAGAAATTGTGATATTTCCGTTTAATAATTTCAAAGGCCTAACGTTGGGCATGCGCAAACATATTAAATATTTTAAATATGTCGCTTTAAGATACAAATTTTATGCTACAGCTTCAAAACATGGTGTTTGTGTTCTGAATCTTGCGTCCCTATTATTTTACGTTAATTTCATAATAGATTCATATCTCTTTTAAACCAGCCCAATGGTCATGTGAGCAGGTGATGGCTCTGTTGTTTAGGTATGTTAAACAATCTTGTTTCAACAAACTGCCCCATTCTACCTGTTATTAATCAACTGCAGGACCTCACGGAATCAAAAAATAGATTGCGGTAAATGCGTTATAGTATTGAGAATTTTGGACGCGACCAAGCACTCCCCGGTACATCCCGACCCCGATCCGACACGAGCAAGCCGACACCACCCATTACAAATGAATCGGGCCAGCCTGAATTCTTGAGACCACCGGACAAGGGACAGGCAGGCAGACCGCGACCTCATTCTCATAAAAGCAGCTGTGCCAATCACTTTGTCAAAATCCTACCAACGTCATACTTTATGTGGAAGAAAACAAATATGTCCTTCTGGCGTGAAAGTTGTGGCAATTTCCGACTTTACTACAGCAACATTTCAATTCATGCGCGAGTCCACTTTAGTTGTTTACAACTATGCTGTTATTTTGTCAAGTCACGATCGTAAAGGCAATGGAAGCGCACAAATCGCAATTTTCCCTTATGTGCGCGAACACGATTTGCTATACTGCAAGACGTAGAAGTTGCGTTCGCCGGCACTTTTTTCCATTTTAGCATCGCAATTCGCTGATCGAGTACAAGTAAAACGCGATTACCAACCACGATTTTCTGGAATACTGTTCACGCACATATAGACTGTGGGCATTGTTGTCCGATTCTGCATGACATTTGATGAGCAATGACAAAATGTACGAATTGAAGAAATGTGCACATACGCAAATTATGTGTCGTACATCACGCCACGCTGTGACATTATCTACGGGTTTTGCAACCTGTCCCATACATCCTTATTCTTACAGTAACTTAGAAGTGGTATATCAGCAGTTGTACTCAACACAGTAGGGTGAGTATGTGACTGTATTACATTATTGTTAACAGGTAAGAATGCATCAAATTTTTATTCTCGGACGTTGTTGTCGAATTGCCCTGCAAAAGCGGCCATTCCGGTAGGTCAGTCGAAGCTGTGAAAATGATGTCAAATAAAATTTTTGCATATCGGTATTCAGACAGATCATTATCGTAATATAAGATATAGATGGCACACGATGTAGTACTACCTGACATGGCAATGTAATGCGAGAGTAAACTTAGGGTTACCCCACCAACCATCCTATTTTGTCATAACCAATATTGAATCGCAAACCCTTGTTACAAAAAAGGTCGAATTTTGCTCGTTTTTTCGCTAACCTCAAATTGCCAAAATCAGATCCCAGTGCCAAAAATTATACTCGTGTTCGAACAGAATTTCGGCGTTGTCAATGTGCACAAATTTGGTTTTCTAATGCTTAAATTAGGATCGTTCAGTATTTGCAATGAAATTTAGCGCAAAAGTGATGTCATAAGAAAATTGATCATATCGTTAAAGCTCTTATTGTTTGCGAACAAAACCGGTGCGAATTAAATTCGACAAATTTTCGTTCCCAAAAATTTGCGTAATTTTACTTGAATTTTCGCGAATACAAAGTGGATAGATTTCAATCACGAGCAGTGCGTTCGCTAACAATTTTTCACAGAATTTTATTTTTCGAAAAACCGATCCCGATCGGTAACAATTTTCATGCGAAATTACAAAATAGGACGGTTGCTGTGGACACCTTAAGCTTACTCGTGCACAAATTTGATGCATACTATAAAAGTCTTAAAATTTACCAACGCACGATCTTTATGAGTGTAATGTCTATAGATCCGTTATATAGAAACAACTTGCATGAGATTGATAAGTGGTGTGGCGTGCTTGGCTAACCTACGTTATATATGATGTCCTGGGAGAAACCACGGAATCTGTCCTCATCCTGGATTTGACTGAAGCTCGTATATAGGAAAAAAGATCACTTGAAAAGATTCAGCAGGTGGTTTTCATTCAGCGGCAACATATATATATATGCATATATATATTTGTTTCTCTTTTATTAGATCCTGCAAGCAGCATTGAATTTGATATATGATATAGAAACATCTAGACATGTGCGCCATTGGCTCATCGGTATACTTCTGTCGTAATAATCCCGTGCTCTTGCGTGTTCGAACTGGCCATGTTGTTTTCTTCTTGGCCATTTTTACAAATCTTTTTGATTTTCCGCCAATCTCTGTATATCTTTTCGTAAAATACATAAAATTTTTTTGCTGCTTATCCCATCCTCGCTGGCCTTTGTAAGCAAGGTCGTATCTATTCACCAATAAAGCCAGTACCAGGAAAACACGTTGGCTGAACCAAACACATTGCTTTATTCTAAACAATGAATACCGATGACTGAATCGTCCTACATTCTCCCTCACTCATGCGTTGCACGATCATGTTAATTTATAGATTATTCCAAATTTGAGACACAGTAAGCAATTGTAGCTACTAATGCACACATATTATAGGTTTCGTTCCCAAAGCGCGCATTGCCATAGTGGTTTAGCACACTGGTGACAGTGGGATAGCTACAAATTTCAACTGACGAAGTAATCATTTTAGAATTATAGATTATAGATTATCCCAAATTTGAGACACAGCAAGCAATTGTAGCTATTAATGCACACATAACATAGGTTTCGTTCCCAAAGCACGCATTGACAGTGATTTAGCACACTGGTGACAGTGGGGTAGCCACAAATTTCGTCTGACGATGTAATCATTTTAGAATTATAGATTATCCCAAATTTGAGACACAGCAAACAATTGTAGCTATTAATGCACACATAACATAGGTTTCGTTCCCAAAGCGCGCATTGACATAGTGATTTAGCACACTGGTGACAGTGGGGTAGCCACAAATTTCGTCTGACGATGTAATCATTTTAGAATTTTTGAAATAATCATCAGATTATGTACTGCATGTTTTGCGTCTGACGGAATTTCAGGTCGTATGAGAGATGCAGTAATTTTACGTCAAACTATCGCATTCGCTTCTTCTTAAAAGATTGAGTGATATTAATATTTTCAGTCCTCGCTCATTGACGAATTGCCCTTCAAATGTCGTCTATTACCGAAAGAATATGCATAAACTAAACTGTGACGTTTGGAGCTATAAGATGTTAGAAAAACACTCTCAAAATGAAATGAGATAAATTAAAATGTTAAACACATATTGTAGTAAATTTTTTATCTATGAATTGTTTACAAGTTGTAATCTGCTGTGACACATTTCTTTAACGAAGAATGCACTGAGATTCGTACGAAAACTTGCTTTTCGACAGCCATGCTTATTATCTATTAGCTCAGATAAGAAAACGTTGTAGTGATATAAATGGTGCCACACAGATCAGCTATGAGCACCACATTGTTTTTAATTTAGCTGAATTTTTATGGCAAGTCATCGACATGTTTGGCGTGCAGTGCTTATTTACGTCGTGGTGTAAATCTATCATGGTTTTGGTTACAACTGCATTTCAGTGAACTTGATACAAGCAAAATCGTCCTGCAATATATCTCTCTACTTTACAGATGCGCTGCACAAATATTGTTAGTGCAGGCCATGTAAGCATTAACTACTAAGCTCACTCCATCCACCTCTCACAAACTTATGGCACAAGAATGTCCTCACAATATAGTAACCGCGAAGCCTGCTTGAAACTGCAGTTTCTAACAAGGAATTTATGTAACCCTCATTTCTTTGGACGCTTCTAAGAAATCGTTTTTGCTACTCCAGATTGATTGATTTTAGAGATTCAATATTAATGTCGGCTACCATGTTTTGTTATATCAAAAACGTCTATAGTATTTTGTCAAACTGCTACTCCGATAAAATGCATCAAGTTTAACAAGATATTAGGAGTAAATCGGGCTGAAAGTTTATGGAAAATTATTATTATTTAAAATAATTATATATTATAACTATTAATTAATATAATTATTAATATGATAAAATCCACCAACTTTAACAAAATATTTGTAACCAAAACACTGCTAAAATTGGGCTGAACGCTTGTCGAAAATTTGGCGCTATTTTAAAAAATTCAACCAGCGCTGCTCGTTGATTTTAAGGAAAAAGTTATATCCTCTTAAAGATCATGAAAAATGTCGAAAAATATTTTGTCAGTACAACATGTAGTTCGTCTCTAAGCAGCACGTGCTTTTTATATAATGCCAGGGTCTTTATAAAGCAGCTGCGAAAACAAATATATAGTATTTACTCGCTCTTTTATAATCGTAAGGGTGGAGATATAACGTGACTTAAGCATAATGTGGCGTTTACGTTTTTATTGGACCCTCCATGTGAAACTTCTGTCTTCCAATCGTCTTCACTATTCCATCGGGTGGTATATATCATACGCCTGTACTAATACAACAGATGGTGTATGGGACACCATCAACTTGAATATAGTTTTAAAATCTGCCTGATGTTTTGTGCTAATGGTGTCAAGGACGACCATGTTCAAATACGCTATATAAGGTGTGTAAATAACAGCATTTTATAGGTGACACCATATAACGTTTTGAAAATGTTTATGGCGTAGTTTACACCATACCATTACCGACACTACAATACCTATGTATACTATCTTAAAATATAATCGGAAACACCATGGTGCGAAAGACACCATATAAAAGATGGTGGCACACACAACCTGGGCGGACAAAACTTTCCCATGGGGCATCCGCTATAACGTAAACGCCACATAAGGCCGTCGCGGAAAAATTGGTCACTGCATCATTTACAGACATTTCAATTTTATTTGACCGCTGTTATTGTCAAGGATAGTAAAAAAGCAATAGGGCAAATAAAAAAATATTCGATGGTTAGAACCAGGTGCCACTGAGACAACTTCATCAGTTGGGCCCATGACACCTTTATGGGCCGGATGTTATAACTTTAGAAAAAAGAATAGCCTAGAGCGGGGGTTCGGGGGGCGGCAGCCCCCCGACTTAGGCTTAGGCTTAGTACATGGCTCATATATGGACCTTAGCTTAAGCTAAGACTAAGGCTTAGGCTTAGTATATCGAGAGCGGCATGGCATTGATTTCACTTCCACCCCTAAAGGTTACATTGGCCAGTTTTTGAGTGGAATTATCAACATAGCTGTTCAAGCAATTGCGCGACTGTCTTACTAGCTGTTTAGCGATGTAATCGAATGGTTTAGCGATATGTTACTAGCGTCAGGTCCTGTTAGATCCTCAGAGAAATCGCCAAATGTACTACAGCTAGCTTACCGGATATGCGTTAGGTTACAACAATGGCTGATTTCACCTGGTTGCAAGAATAAAAAATGCTTACTAAATACGAATTTGTTTCTTTGTACATGCAAAAATTACATAACTTGCAAATTGTTTGAGTCTTGACCAAGCCATAGCACTTAAGCATATTGATTTATATGTTGGAGAGCTTTCAATTTCTTTACTGAACAAGTTTTCGGACCTACTGCCCGAAAAGCTATTCCGGAGCTAATATTTGAAATTTGATGTCACTGTTTACCAAGTTTGATATGATCAATACTAACCTATCACACTCTCAAACAACCTCAAATGAGCAATAGTCTTACCTAGTTACTGCTTGGTACTAATGCTGCTAAAACTAGTAACTACATGTGTTATCCAAGTCCTGAAAATTACTCAGGAACGATCCTAACTCTAAATGGAAACAAAATTCGCAAATAAGCTGACGCCAAAGTGATGGCAAAGTAAAGTTACCGCGACTTCTTGAAGTTCACTCGAGTCGAGGACCACTGCAATTGCAGCCAGCGTACTTCTTTCTTCCCTTTTCGCGCCCGATATTCTTTAAACAAGAGTATATATTGTCTACGTTTGCCAGGCAGTGTTTTAGCACCTGTCAGTCCAATCTATTGCATATCTTAATTAGACTTAGAACTATTGGTCTAAGAATCTATGGTTCCAACATAACATCTGAATCTCATCATACATTCTCGTTGGGACTGCTTAATTTTTACAACTTTACAACCAGCCGTAAAACGTTATCTTCGCACCGTTCAATGCAGTACGAGCGTTATGTGCAAACCGGACTGTAGTCAAGTATAAACATTTTTATTAAGACTTCTCAAAATTGATCTCTCGAAATGTAATAGCATAGGTAATATGGAATATATTGGAACAATTTCAGCTAAGCGATTTTCCAAATCGTCATGCATACTAACTAAAGTAATCTCTTGATAGGGTCTAAAACGACGTGAAGTTGCTATACGAGGAATTTCGTAAATGGGAAAGGCTGAAAATTTATAAATTAGCTATCGGGAAGTGAACAAAATGTGAAAGCGGAAAATATTTGTGAACCTCCGGATAAAACTTTAGCATTAGATAAAGCATAAACAGTAAACAATGTCCCATCCTCTTCTTTGACGCAATTTTTAATCCATTTATGCGCCGTAGTTAGTTACAAAATCCGGTGGGTATAACAAATTTACAACTACCAAATATTTGTGATTCATTCACTGGTCGCACAATTTTTGGCATTTAACAATATTTTTTAACAAAATTTTAACAAAATTTTAACAAAATTTTTGGCATTTATGGTAAATAACTGAATCAATCGCCAAGATTTTGCAGAAGATGTTCGCTTGCTGTTTTCTTCATCTGTTCAATCAAATTTAGTCTAATGGCCCACGCATTATATATATTTGTACGATAGTGCACTCATTGTTACTTTAAAGTTGCCCCCAGGATTGTACTTGGTCCATCATCGCATCGCGTATACATGATAAAAATCAATTCTGATATATGATTTTATCAGGACCGAAAAGCGGGATTGGGGTAGTTACCCAGGTGTCGCATCCTCCTAATCCACTTGTATCTTCATTGATACAATCACACTGCCTCCTTCCCACTGGTGTTGAACAACTCGAAACATTTCAGCAATTATTAGCTAAATCATAAAAAATTTGGGAGAGGGTTGGGTAAAAAGAGAAAAATTTTGAGCAACAATTGTTGAGACGGGAGTAAACTTTTAGAACCCCCTGCCCACAGCTCCCCAACCGAGACAACTTACCCTAATCCATCGATGGATGTTCTTCTCGTATGACAATTTCATATACGTATATATGGCAATGTAATTTGTCTAAAAATATTACGTAAACGTACGCATTCTGACGTCCAAATACAATTTTTATAGCGGAAACATACCTGTGTCATAACAACATTCCGAAAATGCCATAAAAGTCTGTTGCAGGCGCTATCATTCACGATTTTCACTTTTCAAACTATGTTAACTATATATATTTAATTATAGCATAACTGAATTGTTTATATTATAAAAATCATTTACATCAGTATATAAGCTGCATCGATAGCATACCTTACCGTATCAGAAACTTTTCTGTATAACACCGTGGTACACGGTAAAATTATTATCATCTGACAATAGTTATTTTCATCAATACCACCTCGACTGTGGCATTCCACTCTGTTTGATAAAATATTTGTTGAGACAATAATTAATTTGGAAAAGAATGTGTTTGTGTGAAATCAAAATTTATGTTAAAAGCTAGTTCGTTGACTTTACGACATTCTTTTCTCGTACATTCAAATACGATGCAATACGCCTTCGTAATGAACGCGCTTCTAGTGAAATCGTTGTTACAACGAAATATTCATTTGGTTGCGTTAAGTTGAAGTTGGTTTTTTGTATATCATTAAGATAACTGTTTTCAAATTATGCAGTATTTAATAAGACCTATAATGGAAGTGGCAAGTAATGGGTCAACTTGGTCCGCCTACAATACAAATGTAAGTTGAATTTTGTTTAAGGTATACCATTAAAATAAATGTTTTCAAACTATGCAGCTTGGCCAATCTCTATAATCGAGTGGCAAATGGTGTGTCAACTTTGTCCTTCTGCTATACAAATATAAGTTGAAGTTTTTAATGTATACCATTAAAATAAATGTTTTCAAATTATAAAGCGTTGGACAAGCTCTATACACGAAGTTGTAAGTAGTGTGTCAACTTGGTCCTTCTACAATACAAATATAACTTTAAGTTTGTTTTAATGTATATCGTTAGAATAAATGTTTTCAAATTATGCAGCGTTGCACTAGCTCTATAATCGAAGGGGCAAGTGGCAAATAGTCCTGCTATGGTACAAATATAAGCAGAAGTTTGTTTTAATTTATACTATTAAAATAAATGTTTTGAAATTAGTAGCGTTGGGCAAGCTCGAAAACCGAAGTGGCAAGTAGTGTGCCTACTTGGTTCTTCTACAATGCATATGTAACTTGAAGTTTGTTTAATGTATATCACTAAAATAAATGTTTTCAAATCATGAAGCTTGTACAAGCTTTATAATCGAAGTGGCAAGTAGTATGTCAACTTGGTCATTCTATAATACAAACGTAAGTTGAAGTTTGTTTAATATATATCATTAAAATAAATGTTTTCAAATTATACAACCTTGGACAAGCTCTATATTCAAAGTGGCAAGTAGTGTGTCAAATTGGCCCGTCTACGATACAAATTTAAGTTTACGTTTGTTTAATGTATATCACGAAAATAAATGTTTTAATGTTTTTAAATCATGAAGCTTGGACAAGCTCTATAATCGAAGTGGCAAGTAGCATGTCAACTTTGTGCTTCTACAATACAAATACAACCTGAAGTTTGTTTTAATGTATATCATTAACACAAACTTTTTCAAATTATACAACCTTGGACAAGCTCTATAATCGAAGTGGCAAGTAGTGTGCCTACTTTGTCCTTCTACAATGCATATGTTACCTTGAAGTTTGTTTAATGTATATCACTAAAATAAATGTTTTCAAAGCATGAAGCTTGGACAAGCTTTATAATCGAAGTGGCAAGTAGCGTTTCAACTCTACAATGCACATATAACTTGAAGTTTGTTTTAATGTATATCACTAAAATAAATGTTTTCAAATCATGAAGCTTGGACAAGCTTTATAATCGAAGTGGCAAGTAGCGTTTCAACTCTACAATGCACATATAACTTGAAGTTTGTTTTAATGTATATCACTAAAATAAATGTTTTCAAATCATGAAGCTTGGACAAGCTCTATAATCGAAGTAGCAAGTAGCATGTCAACTTTGTGCTTCTACAATACAAATGTAACCTGAAGTTTGTTTTAATGTATATCATTAACACAAACTTTTTCAAATTATACAACCTTGGACAAGCTCTATAATCGAAGTGGCAAGTAGTGTGCCTACTTTGTCCTTCTACAATGCATATGTTACCTTGAAGTTTGTTTAATGTATATCACTAAAATAAATGTTTTCAAAGCATGAAGCTTGGACAAGCTTTATAATCGAAGTGGCAAGTAGCGTTTCAACTCTACAATGCACATATAACTTGAAGTTTGTTTTAATGTATATCACTAAAATAAATGTTTTCAAATCATGAAGCTTGGACAAGCTTTATAATCGAAGTGGCAAGTAGCGTTTCAACTCTACAATGCACATATAACTTGAAGTTTGTTTTAATGTATGTCACTAAAATAAATGTTTTCAAATCATGAAGCTTGGACAAGCTCTATAATCGAAGTGGCAAGTAGCATGTCAACTTTGTGCTTCTACAATACAAATATAACCTGAAGTTTGTTTTAATGTATATCATTAACACAAACTTTTTCAAATTATACAACCTTGGACAAGCTCTATAATCGAAGTGGCAAGTAGTGTGCCTACTTTGTCCTTCTACAATGCATATGTTACCTTGAAGTTTGTTTAATGTATATCACTAAAGTAAATGTTTTCAAATCATGAAGCTTGGACAAGCTTTATAATCGAAGTGGCAAGTAGTGTTTCAACTCTACAATGCAGATATAACTTGAAGTTTGTTTTAATATATATCACTAAAATAAATGTTTTCAAATCATGAAGCTTGGACAAGCTCTATAATCGAAGTGGCAAGTAGCATGTCAACTTTGACCTTCTACAATACAAATATAACCTGAAGTTTGTTTTAATGTATACCATTAAAGTAAATGTTTTAAAATTGTACAGCGTTGGACAAGCTCTATAGTCAATGTGACAAGTAGTGTGTCAACTTTTTCTCTTTACTACACATATTTAAGTTGAAGTTTGTTTAATATATCATTAAAATATATTTTTTCAAATTATACAACCTTGGACAAGCTCTATACTCGAAGTGGGAAGTAGTGTGTCAACTTGGACCTTCTACGATACAAATTTAAGTTGACGTTTGTTTAATGTATATCATTAAAATAAATGTTTTCAAATTATGCAGCGTTGGACAAGCTCTATAATCAATGTGGCAAGTCGTGCGTCAACATCGCCAATCTACGACACAAATTTAAATTGACGTTTGTTTAATGTATATCATTAAAATAAATACTTTCAAATTATGCAGCGTTGAACAAGATTTATAATCGAAGTGGCAAGTAGTGTTTCAACTTGGTTCTTCAACAATACAAATGTAAGTTGAAATTGGTATTAATGTATATTATTAAAATAAATGTTTTCAAATTTTGCAGTATTGGACAAGCTCAATAATCTAAGTGGCAAGTAGTATGTCAACTTTGTCCTTCTGCAATATAAATATAACTTGAACTTTGTTTTAATGTATATCATTAAAATAAATGTTTTAAGATTATACAACCTTGGACAAGCTCTATATTCAAAGTGGCAAGTAGTGTGTCAACTTGGCCATTCTACGATACAAATTTAAGTTGACGTTTGTTTAATGTATATCATTAACATAAACTTTTTCAAATTATACAGCGTTGGACAAGTCTCTAAAAGAAGTGGCAAGTAGTTTGTCAACTTGGTCATTCTACAATACAAACGTAAGTTGAAGTTTGTTTAATATATATCATTAAAATAAATGTTTTCAAATTATGCAGCTTGGACAAACTCTATAATCGAAGTGGTAAGTAGTGTTTTAACCTGGTTCTTCAACAATACAAATATAATATAACTTCTACATACTCATATACATTTTATATAACTTCTGTATACTCATGTATATGCATATTTATCCATATATACTATACATCATATATATGAACTGGTTACCACGATCTTTGGGATGTTTTTCTTCAAGCTTTATTATGCTACAAAAAGTGTAAAATTAATATTATTTACTCGCAATGTAAAATCCCTCAATTATCCAACGTTCCCCTACCTTAAGCCGACTGAAAACAATTTCTCTTTTATTGTATTTGATCTAGGTTATTGCTTGTAGTGCATAGCGGCATTAAATTAAGTATCATTGCTTTTGAAGTGTCGTGCCGCGTAATCCTTTAACACCAGACATAAGCGGACCATAGTCAAGCGATGTTTTTAAAACCTTTTGAAGTCTAGATTCTAGAAATTGTGTTTAATAGAAGCGAGTTGGGTGGCTTTTGCTTATTAAAAAACCAAACAGACATTTAGGAAAACATAAACGGAACAGTTGACCAAACGTATCAGTGCTTTGAAGTTGTATTCTTGGTTTCCAAAATAGCCGATTAGTCGAATACGTATATACCAGGAGGCGTTTGCCACAATTTCGTGTCAAGACACATTACATCAGTTATAACGCAAAAGATTTTGGATATTCCTTTAGCAATTAGGAAACATTTATTTATTGGCATCATTCGTACTGTATATAAAGTGTAATATTGTTGTTTGCTCGCCCAGAAAATCATCCCAAAACTGCTTTCTATTGAACACATATACACATATCATTTCCGCGCCCTTTATGAAATTCCTATTCATGTGTTTCCTTTAAAAAAGTTTGTTTTGTTGAATTGACAGACGAAGCACATATCGAGGCCTATTAATTAGGTTTCATACTAAAATAGTTTCGGTACGAAAGAAATAGCTACGAAAGTTGTTTCTCTTCGGCTAGAACCTAATGTGTTACCGCTTTAGTTATTTTTCCACTTTTGTGCAAAACCCTCATATAAAAAGACCAGCCTATGTTCCCCAATTGTCACAATTCTAGGCAACGTCATCGCAACTCTGCGCCCGAGAATACCAGCCGAACCTACAACCAATGAATGTAAATAACTCATATACAGTTAAGATTATTTAACATGCTACTATTTATGTACGGTACCTTTACTTTGCATGACTGTGTGCCTGTTTGGCATGTTTGGATTGTAATGCTGCCTGGATATCAATTGATATCTTGCAGATCACAAGCCCGGACAAAAGCAGACGGGCACTACCGCTTGCTTCCATTTACTTACACATTGTGACTACTTGCTTCTACCTTCCGCTGGCCATACGGGTTCTGCATTTCAGGGTTGCCTCGGGGTTACTTCCGCATTTCAAGATTTATTCCGCATCCCAGAGTTACTTTCGGGTTACTTCCGCATTCCAGGGTACTTCCAATTTAATTCTGCATTCCAGGGTTACTTACGAGTTACTTTCCCATCCCAGGGTTGTAATGAATTACATACGGGTTATAATAAATTACTTCTAGGTGTTGTAATTAATACTTCCGGGTTAATATTTAAAGACTCCGGGTTAATAATTAATTAGTTACGGGTTCCTGAATAACGACTTCCGGTTTAATGCCTATTGACTTCCCGTTTAATGCTTAGTTACTACCGGTTGACTCTTGCATTTTACCGAGATATGGTCGTTGTCCTTTATGACTATTGGGCGCTCCTCTGAAAGGAAATAAAACTGGAACTATTGCGTCGAGCTGTGTGGAAATTTTTGAGCGGCAACATGCAGCAAAAAGCATGCCAATGCAACAAACTGAGTCAACGCACTTTTTCATCACACTGTATAAAGCTGGAGGAGAAAAATCACATGCGTCAAAAGGTTAAAATATTTTAATTAAAAATTTATTTAAAAATTAACTACATCATGTGAAATACTTATCAAAGACCAATAAAGACTAAAGACTTCACCAAACTGCAAATTTGTTGTTTGAAAACACTTACTGAAAGGTTTGAAACAAATTAACGAAATTTAACTACAAAGTCTACCGGGTTTAATGAACTAGTTCAGTGCTAAAATATTTTCCTAAAATGTCGGCTTGCACAAAAAATGAACTTTTTGTTCAATACTAAGAAATTTTTTAATATTTGGTAAATGTCGTTCTGAATATAAAAGATGTTCTTTGTCGCTAATGCCAAGAAATATTTTTCATTGCTGGGTTGTAAGAAAATCAGCGCAGAATCCTTCTCTATGGCGGAATCTGGTCAACTTTCACAATTTTAATTAGTAAATAAAACTGGACAAAGGATAGACTTGACGAAAATACTCATTAACCTACATCCTTCAAAAAAATTTTTTTCGATGTTTTGAGGACGCAACCGTCCCTCCTAGGGATCCCAAATATTTTTCTAACGGTGAGGTAGATTTCAATGCGCAAAATATGCTAGATTTCTCTCATAAAGCCGAGAAGAAGGGTACCCAACATGCTCACATTCCGAATGGAAAAAATTTTGGGTTCCCGAGGAAGACCACTGGTACCTCGGAAAATCGAAAAAAAATTATTTCAACGATGTAGGTTAATGAGTATTTTCTGAACCGCCTGATCGTGCTGAATCGATTGGTACCAAAATCAGTTTTGTATCTTTGAAATTCACCAAATTCGGGCTGGGGATGGGGCCTAAAACAAAAGACACCCGTGCGCAAGTAAACATAATGCCACCCCAACAACCAGCCTGTTCTTCAGTAAAGATACTATATCTGATCAAAAATCAGTTTTACAAGAAAAAATAGAATTTGGTTCATTTTTGCTAACCGAAAATTGGCAAAATATAAATCAAGTGTCTTGATATTACACGTTGTTGGAACAGAATTTACAATTCACAGGATAACAATTCTGTAATTGCTCTATTTAACTTTGTATAGTGATTAACCTTTGTTCTTAAGCAAACTTTGCGTAATAACGGCGTCTTAAGATATTCGCCATGAAAGTGTTCATTGACAGTAGCGGAATTACCGAAAGATGAACTTAAGCCATGATTATCACCTTCCTTATAACCTTACACCCCATCTTCGCTCCCATACGCTCTCTAACGCCAAAGGCGTGCGCACAATCTGGAAAAATTCACAATACTTTGGGAAAAGATATGGGTAAAATTATTTGAAATTAGAGACAATTGAGAAAATTTTGTAAAACTAAAGGTTTCTAAGAATTGTAAAAAATTTACCCCCCCCCGCAACGCACCTCCCATCGCCTGTACCAACTATCGTGCCCTTTAACTGACGGACCTTAGCCACCTTATGCTTTGTAGTGTAGCCCCTTGTGTTCTGCAACAAGACCCGCTTAATTCTCTTACCTAGTCCCGCACTCAGTATGTAAGCGAATTGTGCTGTGCAGATATTTGAAAACAAAAAAAACAGTTCCGTAACGATTTTTATGCGAAACCGCAAACTAGGATGGCTGGTAGGTTCACCTTAAGCTAACTCGCGCATAAGGTTTCGCAACCAATAGTGTGAAACTGTAATAACAAGTAGGATACCCTAAATTGGATAGCAGATAGAATAATATTGTGTAAAAATATACCCGTCCGTACAAAAATTGTGGGGCCGCCACAAAAATTTAGTTATTTTCGAAGGATGCATCCACCATTTTATTGGTATGCTTCTGCATTACAGTGAGCAATAGATCTAAATCAAATTTTAGTTTACGACAATATGTGTATTAAAATAACCATCCGCGGTTTTAATAGCCTTGCGGACAGGTAAAGGCAGTTGTCAAAGTAATATACTTGTCGCTTTTTTCTGAAGTTCTCCTGAATTAATAAACTCTCAAATAATAATATTAAGGTGGAAAGCTAAATTGCAATAATTGCAAAACTATGCTTATAATTCTGCGGTTCGGGAGTTACTGGATGCAAGAATAACAAGCATAAAAGTATTCAATTCAAAGTGAATATGTAAGTATGTCATTATTTAAAGCTTGCAAACAATTGTTGGCTTCACAAATGAATTTAGTTTTCACAGGCCGTAAAAATACAATAGCCGTGTAAAACAATAGGTAATTTTGTTTTAGTCAACGACCACCGCCGCACAATGTGTAATAAACACTTCTTTGAAAGCACAGTATGGAAATTGGCTTATTTTCTATTAAAATCTTATACACCGATTGTTCAGAACAAAACGCATACAAGTGTAGAAGCACGCATTGTATATGAATTTAAGTGCAGACGAACGAATTTACTATTATTATAGAGTTTTATTAATTTTAAATAAATTTTCTTTACAAGTTGTAATACGTTCTTGACAGGTCTAATACGTTCTTGAATATACATTTCTTGACACCAGTCGATCATATCGTGTTTTGAAGAGACCTTTTGTAACAGTAATGTCTGGAAAAAATTCAAATCTTGAATAAAGGCATTCGGTTTAAACATCAAGCAGCCATATACATTTTCCTAACAATTTAAATGTTTACGCCAATATAAAACATATAGATCTGTGGAAATGTCCCCCTCTTTATAACCACCACAACACCATATCATACTGAGCCGGACCACAATAAGAATAACATGAAACCCTTTATGGAAACTGCTGCTGCACGGTGCAAAAAGTATTAACCAGTCGGTTA